>AP027115.1:10861556-11058219 GCA_028142955.1 Pinctada fucata
CTCTTTGATCTCTAAAAGCTCTGACATTAAACTAAATAGGAAATGTTTTGGAGATCTCCTCATTTCTTTAAATGAAGCTATGGACCCACCCCGAACAACCCAATATTTGATAACGACGTCAATACTGCATCGAATATTCAAATAATGCAATCAATGATTATGAAAGCTTTAATTGTAGTTTTTGTGTATTTTGTATTGTTTTCTGCACTTGAATTAATAAAGAAATTTGAAGTTGTGCAGCTTTTATCCAATTTCCAATTCTGTATTTAATGAGAAATTAAATATGTTTAAACCAAGACGTTGTGGAGCAAAATAAGTTTGACGCTACGCACCGTTTCTTCGATGTACTGGATAGGTTTGACGTAACGTCCTTCTACGGGCGGTCTGTGTGCAGAATTTGGAGAAAATTGTGCGGGACACGCACGACGAACATTCTATTTGAGAGGCCGTAGACTGCACGTAGACACGTAATCGCCACGATTCACTTATTTAACAAATTGCCATCTTTATCGTAATTTATTACTTGTGACGTACAGAGATCGTACGTTTCTCTTGCCTGTGCCGTGGGTTCGCCTTTTAAAAAGTCGCCCGTACTCTTAATTATTTGCCCGCACGGAGAACGTACAAGTCATCTTACCTGCGCATTGTGACTACCACGTACGATTAAAAAAAAATTACGATACATGTATATAATATATTTTTAAATGCATGTAGCCTCCAAAAGGAAAAGGAGGGAGAATGTCTGCAAGAAAAATAAAAACAACACATGCAATCAGAAGACGAAGAAATAGGGAAGAAGATGAAGAAGAAAGAAGGAAATGAAGGACGAGGAGACATATAGAAACTGGAGAAAACACTGAATATAACATTTGCAATCAACATATATCATATGGAGGGCAACTCGGCCTTTTGTAAATTATACTTAAAAATCAAATTTAAGGAATTGTGGTCAGCCGCTTTTGGGTGTTTGCCTTTAAAGAAATGTTTACAGACACCCCTACTATTTTAAAGTTTTCAAAATATATCTCATGAACTATCAAAGTTCTAAATATCAAAAGATTAAACTGCAAGAAAAGGTCCAAACTTTGCTACCAAGGCAAAGGTCTTGTCGAAAGGAATGCACATGTGAAATATGAAAGTCCTACTATTTACCATCCAAAAGTTATGGTCGATGTTGAAGTTTTTAAATGTAGTTCAATCTCCAAGGACGAGGTCACAAGATCCGAATGTTGTTATCGACGGAAAGATCTTGACACAAGGAATACACATGTGAAATATGGAAGCCCCATCATTTTCAATACAAAAGTTATCGTCAAGGGTAGAGTTTTTGAAAAGTAGGTCAAGCTCCAAGGTCAAGGTCACAAGGTCAAAAATTTTGGTATCCAAGGAAAGGTCTTGTCACAATGAATACACATATGAAATATGGAAGCCCTATCATTTTTCATTCAAGAGTTATGGTAATGATTAAAGTTTTTGAAAAGTAGGTCAAACTCCATGGTCAAGCCCTATCACTTTTTATTCAAGAGTTATGGTAATGATTAAAGTTTTTGAAAAGTAGGTCAAACTCCATGGTCAAGGTCACAAGGTCAAAATTTTTGGTATCCATGAAAAGGTCTTGTCACAATGAATACACAATTCATGTGAAATATGAAAGCCCTATCACTTACCATTCAAAAGTAATGGTCAAGGTTAAAGTTTTTTAAAAAGTATGTCAAATGCCAAGGTTAAGGTCACAAGGTCAAAATTTTTTGAAATCCATGGAAAGGACTTCTCACAATGAATACACATGTGAAATATGAAAGCCCTATCACCTTCCATTCAAAAGTTATGCTCAAGGTTAAACATTCTTAAAAGTAGGTCAAACTTCAAGGTCAAGGTCACAAGGTCAAAAATTTTGGTATCCAAGGAAAGGTCTTGTCACAAGGAATACACATGTGAAATATGAAAACCCTATCACTTACCATTCAAAAGTTATGGACAAGGTTAAAGTTTTGCTGACTGACGGACAGACGGACGGACGGACGGACAGACAGACGTAACGGTTTTAATGTCCCAACGCTTTCGCGAAAGCGGGGGACAAAAATAAAAATAAGTATTACCTAAATTCATAAAGAAGGAGAGGAACGACACCTGACTTAGAAATTTGTACAAGATTCAAAGTTATTTATTTCCAAATTAGGTACATGATCATATTCAGTGGTAAATTCAAAGTGGGAGCAGGGGGTCCCGCCATCCCCTCTAAAATTATAAAATGGGATACCCTAAAATGTCCATGTTATCTCCTAAAACTCTTTACTAACGTTTCCATTGTCAAAAGTCTATCTTTCTGAAATTACTTGTTACCATAATTCAGACAAGAGTTCAATATTTTCGGAGCCTCCCTCGTAGATCAAGCACCAGCACCTGCTGATAATATTACTAATGTTACTACAATAATAGTGAGGACTGTTGTAAATTGCATTGTAGATGTCGGCGAGTCCCCTTTCCTTTTTAAAGTTGAGAGAGAGAGAGATTGGGCGTTCGAAAATCCTTAGATGCATTTCAGACTATTTTCATGACAAAAATCTTTAATTTCTAACCCCATTCCAATAAATATAAAAAAGTCATATCGTATAGAATCCGTCCAGAGAAGCTAACTTTCTACTATCCAAAGGATCAAGGACAAAAAGTTAAACATCAACAACTGAACAAGGTTACAGAGAAGAAAAGTAACATACGTTCATCATCTCATCTCAATGGAATAGGAGAAAGTGACTGGACATACATAGTTTGATAGTCGTACTGTGCGTGTACGATCTCCTTGCGAGTGCCACGTGCGCAGCTCTTAGTAATCGTGCGGATAACTGCTGCGAGTTGGACGGCAACCGCAAGGAGAAAGTACGTTGTTTACGTGCATCGAATGATATAAGTGGTACACTGATTGTTAGAAACATCGTGCGGACTGATCGTGTGCCTCGTACATTAGACGTACTTGTATCGTATGACGCTCTTACAATCACATCTTGTTAACTGGCGAGCCCTACGATCAGCTACATGTACGTCCGTCACGAATGTTAAAATCGTAGCACACGTACGATCGCCAAACACGTACGGTCAATTGTGACTAAGGCTTAGAATATACTGTTTATTTTGCTATGAATCATACACAATGCATTTTGTAAATGTCACCTGTTGCCTTAAATGTTTTAAGCTGCAGGAGTGAACATCCTTGCAGCATATAGCTATTTCTTTGTCGAATTTAGATGGTTTTGTATACATATGTAGAAGAACGGAATAAGGACAGCCCTTTGATGAAAATGGAAAGTTTTCTTTTTAAATTCAAAAGAAAGAATGGAATTTCTTTTAAGACTCGGTAACCACAGCCAAAAAAAAAAAAAAATCGAAAACGCCAAATGAAAAAACCAAGAGACAACTTCTAAGGCAAAAGCTAATAAATCAAACACTAAAGATAACATCAAAACATTAAACAAAAAAATAAAATTTTAAAAAGACTGCACATGTATCTACGATACATGCTTCTTTAGGACTCTCATCTGCCACAAATAGTAGGTTATCCGGATTATATGTGCACAATCGAAAAAAGTAATGCGATCTGTAACCGGACAATCGGAATGAATGATTGTCCGGTTATGCTGGCGTCACACTGCCCCGATTTAAGCAGCCGATGGCCACACGATAAAGGATTTTTTTCAAATTCGGGTGTGATCGTAATATCATCGGGCTATTCGTGAGACCATCTTGAACCATCGTATGACCGCCGGCTTCATTTGTTAAACTTCGGAAAGAACTTCGGGAGTGCTGTCAAAATCTTTGGCATGCCAAAAATTCCCGATGGCACTCCCGAAGGACTATCTTCGAAACAGGTTCGTGTAATCATCTTGCCCTTCGTAAGACCATCGAGAAGGCATCTTGTGTATTCGTAACATCTTCCCCAGATAGCATGCTGATGTTGGCCCAACGCAAGTCCATCGGTGACATTTACGTTGGGCCAATATCGGCAGTGAATGTTGGGCCAATGCAATGTTGCTCATCGGCCCAACGTTGGCCCCACAAGTTGGGTCGCTGTTGGGCCGATGTCAGACCTCGGATGTTTATACGTTGGCCCAACATTGGTCCAGTTTAACATATATATCGGATTTATGTTGATCCAACGTTAATCCAACATTGTAATGATATGTTGGCTGAACGTTGGCTTTTTGTTGGTAACGTTGGCCGTAGCTCCTTTGGTGATCTGAAAGTAGAAAATAAAATATCCTCATATTTATTGATCCACAAGTCTGAACATAAATCACTCAATGTTAACTATCCGACTTCAAACACAACTGTGGTCCTTTGATATCTCCACTTTTCCTTTCTTTCTCATCAAGTCGAATACTATCTCCAAATCATTCGATCAACCGATCTCCATTTCAACGTGGTATATTACTGCAAAAGAGAAAAGATACAAAAATATCAGATATTTAAATAAATTAACATGATTAATGATACTAGTTCATTTGATTTCTACAAATGCAATATGAAAAAAAAAATAAATAAAATGATACATACGAATTGCCAACAATCATGAATAATAATAAATATCATAATGTACTTACTTTTACTGCCTACACTTTACAAAACTTTAGCGTCCACTGACCGCTCTCGCTCTATTTCAAATGTATCTTCACTTAAAACCTTGTAGTTTGCGTCCCAGATAAGAAACGTCCGGTATCAGATTGTGCAATCTAGCTCCGTTGCCTTAGAAACTAGCTGGTCAGACATCTGGTGTTAATTATGACTTGACCGGCCAAGCACTGACCTAGATCTTATCTCTGCAGTTACTTCGGTAGTTAATTTTATGATGAGTTGAATTTTATAAAGTAATACAGGAACCTTGAATTACTGACATATTATATACATGTATGTATCATTGTGAAATAACTATGCACATTATAGACATGATCTAATATTTTTTATGAAAAATTGTTTTTTTAATGTTTTCTTTACCCAATGTTTACGTTGGTCCAATGTTGGCCCAACGTCTTACAGTACCGCAAAAAGTATATGTTCTCTTTTGACGGATACAAATTTCTTATCTAAAGACTTGTGCAGTATTTGAAAATTTTTGAAAACTTCATAGTTCAAGACTTTTCGGAAATGAAAAATAAACGATATTTTAAAAATTAAACTTGGTATAACATACGTAGGTCCGACGTAGGCCCAACGGCAACCCATTCATACCATTATTGCAAATAATGTAAAAATGTTAAAGAGGAATAAATTCAATTAATATTGTCTAGTTACAAAAGTCAGATTGACTTTTTATTAAATTAGATTTCATTTGAATCTTTACATTTTTTCTTTATTTTGGACCAACGTTGGCCCAACATTGAACCAACGTCGTAAATTAGATTATTATTCTTCTGACTCTTATGGCTTCGTTTTATTATTTTGAAACAAAATTTTGATCTTTTTCAATGATGGTGTGTATTTCAAATCTCATTTGTAAAATAAAATAATTCGATCGGTGCTTTTATCTTGAACATACGATGTTGGACCAACATTGGCCCAACCCCAGTCCAACAACAGCGATAATTCATTGGTATGTCCGACAAATACAATGTTGGGCCAATGTTGATCCAACGTTGACATGCCAACGCTAACCACCGGCCAACCGTACAACATATTACCAACATTGGCCCAACGTAGTCATGCTATCTGGGTTCGTTTCTCCTTCGAACTACCATCGGGACCATCGGGGAAATTTTGCCATACGAAGGCATTACGAACGTGTCAAGAACCTCCCGATGGAGTTAGGAAGGTTATACGACTTCGTGACAACCTCGCAATGACATCGTAATGTCGTCGTACTCTAGTACGATGACGTTAAGGAGGGATCCAGATACAAAAGATGACAGACACAAATGTTAAACAAAACATTTCAAATACATAATATTCAAAGCCATTTTTAAAGTATTTTTAAGTAAATCCAAATTTATCAAAACAAAAACTTTTCTGTCTTCTTCAAATTTGCAAGTTCACAATCAACGCATCATAAAGCAAAATGACGTGCCTTGATAATGTTACGATAATAACTGGTAATACTAGTATCTTGTTGTGACATTTATCCATTTTCATCTTTCTAACATTGAATCATCACGCCTTCCACTTGTTTCCACCAATGATGTTTATAAATGAACTTCGTGATATTTAAGACGATTTTTGGTTGATAATAATACATGTCAACTGCTACGCAAAGGTCACTGATAACTGAACCCGTTGTCTATTTGTCCGTCTGGTAGTCACACTTTCACATAAAGAACTGTAATGATATGCCTTGTAAAATCAAACTTTCAAAGATAGTCGGGCATGATAAGAATCAACATTTCATATATCTTGGCTAACCATGCTACAAAGACATTGTGATTCAGATATTCGATAACATGTATTTGAGTTACTAACTTTTGGGTATTTTTTGTATTTTTCTGAGACAGAAATAATAAAAGAGGAGGAAACCATTGATATTGTGCTACTGATTAAACAAGAATTTTTTAAACATCCAAAACGTGATGCATTCCTGGTTATAATCCGATGCATCGCATTCTAGATACGACGTCGTGAAGCAATCTAATAGCCTTCGTTAATACATCGTAAGCCTTCGTATGACTTTCGGATATGTTTTAAGATAAAATTCGTCCCGTCGTGTTGTCATCGGGAGCGGTTCGGATACAATCGTGTTGTCATCTTTTAGCATCGTGTAATCATCTTTTAGCATCGTAAACACATCGGTTGCTGAGCGGATCTAAACCATATTCGGGAGTAACTTCGCAAGAAATTGATTGAAAATTTCATATTCGTGTGTCCATCGGATATCATAATCGGGACAGTGTGACGCCTACATTATGTACAGATCGCATTACTTTTTTCGATTCCCCTCTCCTTTGCTTCAGAGAAACTTGCTGTCGTGCTGTGTATATTAGTATTACGGAAAACAAACATGCTTGCAAAATAAAAAAATAATATTTGTGTTTTGTCTTCATTTTCCCCATTTTGTGGTATTTTACTTCACAATATGAGAGCAGGAGATGTCACACTATACCAATACATGACTGACTGGTTCGGTGATATCCATTATGATATATAAAGATGAAATTAACAAACATCTCAGATAACCAAAGAGAAGCAATTGACTATGAAACGGTGAAATATGGTCACCGGCAAAATATGGTTGCTCTACATCATTACAACTAACGTTACAATAGTCATGATTTCCTAAGAGATTGATTTACATGCGCGGATCCAGCAATTTTGGTCAGAGGGGGTCCAAAATTTTAGGAAGTCTACCTATCATGTAGGTACATATATATCGGAGCACATGATGTGGGGGATTCTGAGGGGGTTATTGTTAGCTTTTCTTTCACGTTTATTTTTATGAAGAATTGGCGAGCGTATAGCGAGCCTGAATTGTTTTTAGATATGAAATATTAATTTGTCTTGATTCGATCGAGATGATTATTTTTAACATTCTTAAAATATTTTACTCCCTATATCGGCGAGCGGAGCGAGCCGCAAGTTTTTTTTTTTATTAATTCACATTTTGTATATATTTCATGAGAAAAAATAGAAAAGAGATGTGTCATTTTCCCAAATAATCAGACATCTTAAAATGACAAAACCTTGAAAAAGATGAAGGAGGTTACATCATATGAAGCAAGGGACTGATGAAAACGTTTCTGAGACCCAAGACAATAATATAGAATAATTATTACTTAGTATGAACAATTGAAAATAGTTAAGGAATTTTGCAGAAAAAATAGTATTGTTATTGTAAATGGCGAGCGAAGCGAGCCGAAATTTAAGGTTTCAAAGCCCTTTCATGCAATTTAGACCCATTTCAATTAGAAATGAGCCAAAGCCGGACCCCACCTCCGAAAATCTCGGGGGGGGGGGGTGTTCCAGACCCCCAGTCCCCCCCCCTCTCTGGATCTGCTTATGATTTACTACATGTAATAGTAAAATTGAAAACACAAACTTGAGCATTTTTTCCGCTCGCATTTGCTTTCAATTTTAACTTTCTATGCCATAACAGTTAAGATAGAAAACTTTTTGTATATATACAGAGAAAGGTAACGTAACGTCATATGACGTAATTCATCCGAGATCACGATTCATCTTGACCTTCGTATTATAAAAAATATAATCTTTAATGTATAAATGTTACACTTTTTTCTGTAAATTTTACACATTTTTCTGTAAATTTTACACTTTTATGTGTAAATTTTACACTTTTTTTCTGTAAATTTTACACTTTTTTCTGTAAATTTTACACTTTAATGTGTAAATTTTACACTTTTTTCTGTAAATTTTACACTTTTTTCTATAAATTTTACACTTTTTTCTGTAAACTTTTCTTAAACACTCTGAGCAACAGTCAGACAATGGAAGCATTCCTCCGGAAAAGAGGTGTCAGTGAGACGGCCCTTAAAACCCTCAGAGAGCAGAAGGTAGGATATATTCTTTTTCTATTTGAATAAAGAACAAATGTTTGATGATATTAAACTAAAATGTTCCAGTTATATACAATTGGAGCAACAAACTCTATATTGCCCGAATTTCCTCTGCCATGAAATGCAGGTAAAACACGTAATACGATTTATGCGAGGGGAGAAAAAAGACAGAGAAATGAACATTGTTGAATAGTAACTGTTCTGATCTTGAATCTATCAGGACCCTACCATATGGCTGGTTTTCTACTACATGTATAACAGTAGGACACATGTGTACACACGTGTGAAAATGGTCGAAAAGTTGTTTTCTGACTGTAACTCAGCAATAAACGAATAATGTGAAAATCTATGTATATTAATATGAATCAAGGCAAAGCCTTTTTGTGCGAGCGGAGAGAAAATAAATATGATTTTAGACTATGACGGTTTATCCTATCTTACAAAACTTTCTGTTTCTGTTGTGTTTGGTGGTTGCCCCCCCCCCCCCCCCCCAAGTATAAGGCGAGTTGAAACACAGAGGCATTTGTAAAATTGGTCTAGACCAGCAGATGAACATTTTAAGGGGGGGGGGCTTAAAATATGGTTCTTTGTACGTTCCTGTTTTGGCCTTGACCAGCAAATATTAGATTAGGTTGAGGGGGGGGGGATTCCAGTCAAATTTACAGAAAAATACGAGCAAACACAAAAGGTGTATGATTTTGAAACTTTATATCAACGATCTAGTTTAAAGAGCTCAGCTAGAACTGGTCAGACCAAGGATTTATAAACAGACCTGGTTATATTTCCTACATGTGATTTTTTTTTATTTCAAGCCATTTTAATTTTGTTATAAAACGGTTAAATGAAAATAAATAACTCATTGCATATCGCCCAAAAGAAAAAAATCCATCTCGCCGATGTCAGATACAATCGTCCAAAGCCAATATTATCGTAATATCCGAGAAGTGTTCTGGATTGAGAAACTTAATAACGTGAAGCCATCCGGATTGAACACAAAATCGCCCATGGGAATACTTTGGCCGGTTTATTGACCTTTTTAGAAGCGTTTACGTCAAGCAAAATACGTCCATTAAAGGAAAATCTTACAACGTCAAAGTGACATTAAGAATTTGGCGCGATGACGTCAATGGCACAGTAAACAAAATACTCAAACGAAGATGTCGGCTTTCCTAAAAACATTCCGCGGTTACGCCGAGTTGTCGATGCTATTTCGTAATCTGCTTTACGAAAAATTATGTCAATAAATTTAACTTGTAAACAAAAATTGAGTATAACATATACGTATACTCGGAGTCGAAAAAAAATTAAATGGCAATATTCAGCATCTCCGCAGTAACTCTGTCTGCGAGGGGACGAAAGTTTTTGAAAGCATAGTAGTGCATTCTCATTCTTTGATTCAGCATATTTTCTCACTAAGGTAAGTGTATACGCGTTACCATAAGGGCGAGCTTCGCTCGCTATAATCATTGCCGGGTACAAATGGACAAATGGACTATACCTGTGTTCATTGTAGAAACATTGTTTTAATAATTTTAAATGATGATCAAATTTCAGAGAAATCCATAGCTTAATTTAATGCCAGCATTACAAAATAAACTTCTCGGGGAAAGGGTTGCTCAGTTTTCCTCCATAGTGCAGGTTCCCTTCAAAATATTCGTGATATGGAATAAGCAGGACCTTCATCAGTGAAAATTTGTATCCTGACGTTTTTTAAAAAGTATCTAAACTTTGATGTTTTTAATCCTTTCATATATGATAAGTAGGACAAGTCTGTCCAAATTTTATGAAAATTAGTAGACATATTTACATGTATCAAGGATTTTAATATGATGATCCCTGCTTTGTGAAAGAAAGACTCCAGGGCCAAAAATGTTTTAAAAATTCAATGGATCTTACGCTATATACATGTATACAACATCAAAATAACAAAGACACTTGATGTATTATGAACAGGCGAATACAAGATCCTCAATAAGAGGGGGCGTGCTCACTTTATACATGTAGCAGAATTTACCCCGGGGGAAACCACTATGTAGATTGATATTTTCAGGGGAAAACAACTATATATTGTCTTTTTTTTCGGGGAGAGGGAGATTACTGGCGAAAGACTATTATCTAAGTCCTGCAACTCTTATTACTCGTAGAATTGTCTCCTTAATATCTTAGGTTATTATTCAAGTGCACTGTGCTTTGAACTTCGACATTGTTTCAATGTCATAATAAAGCCTTTGGTCCTCATTAAGTCTGTGAAATTTTGAAATCAATCCAAGTTTGGCAGGGCATTTTTTTTCAAGTACAGTAACCTTGTCCTTTGATCTATGACCTTATAACAAGGTCATGACACATCCCTTGGTCCTGGGCAACAATATTGTGTATTTATTATTCATATCCATGAAAGCAGTGAAAATGATGGTCAGAACAAGGTTTTTCAACCCACATGTACTGTGACTCTTGACCTATGACATTGTTATAAAGTTTTGACTTATACTTTGGTCCTGGACATATTCTGTAAAACATTATTCAAAGTGAAAAGTAATGACCCGGTCATGCTTAGTCGCACTGACAGACAGACAAACGGGCGGATAGAGAAAAAAATCTGTAGTCGGCCCCTCTGGCTTTACCGAAAGGAGACTTATAAAGAGATTATGAACAGTCCTAAAAACCCCAACGTAGGAGGTCATAAAAAGGAAATTGTCACTTCGCCTAATATCTTAAGTACATGTTGTAACTCGACGCCGCAATTAAAAAAAATGTTTGTTTCCCCTCCCCCGGGTCTGTTTTTTCCAAGTGACCCGCCAGGCGGGTACTTTTTTTTTTTGGCTGCCAGAACTACATGTATCAAATATGTTTAAAGTCGTTTGAATCCAAATTGCACATTACTGGACTCATAAAGGCTTACAGCTGGCAGCCGACGATTTCTTGCTTCTTGCTTCGGGAAAAATCGCCGCCTTCTTTCCGTAAAAAAATATTCGTTGTGTCTCAATTTCTATCGCTGGTTAAGTGTGAAATGTCTGTTTATTTTATTGAACATGTTCAAAAAGAAAATTACGTTGTCCTGTAAAACCTGTTCTATACAAACAAATTGTCCCAAGATACACGATAAATATTTCCACAACAGGTACATAAAGTGTTTCAGCGCGGCGTAACGGGTCATTTTACGGCAACGTCAAATCTGCGAGAAAAAGATGCACTATATTTTTTGTATGTTCTTTTCTGGTGTATGCGTGGTATAGTATACAGTTAGTGAACAGTGCACTAGTAGATTGAGGGGAATCCTCTAATTCATACTCGCCTGGATAGTGAGGGTGGCTGCAATATGGCGTGTCCGATCTAGAGTGGGGGGAGGTATTTTGTTTGATTTTACTCACTGGAAAAGATGTTATGTGATCAATCAGGGGGCATATGCATCTTTTTAGCTTTTTTTATTTTGAACCTTTAGAAGTCTTGGACATGTTTCTATCGATCAGTCCGTCTAGACTTTTTGGCAGCGGGTGTTGCATGCAAACAGGAGACGCTGACTCTACCTAGGCACCTGGTCTCGCCCCTCGCGGGGTCTGCTTGAGAATATTACCTACCTGTGTACTAGTTATAGCCTTTCGAGTCTCAGTACAGTACAGGTTCTGACTAGCATGAGAGTGTGTGCATGTTTTTTTTATGTACTTTTGTCCGAACGGAATGAGGGACGTACTGTCCTTGTTCCGTCTGGATACAAGCACATATTCGTGTATCCAAGATCAAGGTCAGGGTCACTGGGTTAAAAAATGTTGGTACATGTATCAATCATAATCAATGGAAAAATCTTGTGACAAGGAATACACATGTGAAATATCAAAGCCCTATCACTTACCATTCTAAAAGTAATGCCCAATGTTAAAGTTTTTATGTAAAGTAGGTGAAAGGTCAACGTCAATGTAAAAATTTTCGTATCGATTGAAAGGTCTTGTCATAACGAATACACTAGTGAAATATGAAAGCCATATAAATTACCATTCAAAAGTTATGCCAAAAGTTTTTGAAAAGTAGGTCAAAGGTTAAGGTCATGAGGTCCAACATTTTAGTATCAAAGGAAAGGTCTTGTCACAAGGAATACACATGTGAATTATGAAAGCTCAAAAATTATATCCAATGTTAAAGTTTTTCGGACAAGCCGACAGACAAACAGACGGACAGGCCTAAAACAATATGCCCCCGAATCTTTGATTCCGGGGGCATAAAAAAGGTCGAAAATTGAAAATTATCTTCAAATGTTCAAATTCCTACTTGAAAAATTGGGTCCGAATATGGAAACATTAACATGCCCCTCCTTTAAGTCTGCCATTGTAGTATTCAAGGTATTCTCTAAGAAAGCTGACAAATTGACAAATTGTTATACTTAGCCTGCAATACATCCCCCCCCCCCCCCTTCTCCTCCAGAGATCTTTTTAAATCCAAATCTTCAATATTGCGCTTAGACTCATCAATAAAACGATTTCCCGTGCAATGTTGTGGGTTTCTTGATTTATTCCATACGTCTCAACTTCTTACTTTAAACTCAATTATTCAAGCATAAAAAAAACACGACCATACCAACTCATTATTTATTCAAAGTAAAACGATTTTGCACGAGCGAGATATCTTCCTTCTTATCTTGTAAAAACGGCAATTATTTTGTTTGACAAAGACGGCGAGGTCGGGAAAATCGAATAATACAGGTTAAAAACAAAATATAGTGAAATTTGATATTATAATGATATCGTATTTCTATTTTTGATGTACCGTCACGCCGTTATTATATGACACGTGCCGGTCAACGCGATCTAGCGATGATACATGTAAACGTTTCCATGTTACATGTACGTTATAGATCGCTTAGTCTTTTAAAATTACAACGTCGACCGGATTAATGTGCGCAGTAGAAGCCATAAGCCATTAAATTTTCTCAGGTATATACAAGCTTCAAGACGCTTGACACCTTAACCGGGTGTGCAGACGTTTAATCAATTAATTAACGTAAATACACGGAGCGTGGTGCTTATCTCGATAGCGCCCTTATAAAATTATGAATCCAAATATTGGGTACACATAAATTCCGGATAAAAATAACTCTTTGAAAAAAAAAAAATCGCAAAAAAATTATTCAAGTCGCGCCGAATTTTGCGGGTCGGTCGCGTTTGGGAAACAATCTTAATTTTATTTTTCTTTTAGCAACAGAATATCTGTATGATCTGTATGATGGGGAACTACTTACATGGTGTACCAGACGACTATGGAACGCTATCGATGTCTTATAATGAGATATTTCAACAGTGGAGGATCCAGCGCCCCCTTTGCCGGGGGGGGGGGGGGTCAAGGGGCGAATTTTGCCGATTTTTACTGAAAATGGGCCAAAATATACCTGTTTTTGGAAAATTTGGGTCAGTGCCGGGGGGGATGCCCCCCTCCGCACCCCCCTAAATCCGCCACTGATCAATATAGTACATTATTTGGAGTGGTAAATACATCATATATGCGGTGCGAAGCACATTATATGGAGAGCTAAGTACATTATATGGAGTGGTAAATACATTATATGCTGTGCTGAGCACATTATATGGAGTGCTTAGTACATTATATGCGGTGATAAGAACATTATATTATATGGTATGCTATGTTCATTATATGGGGTGATCAATATACAAATATGGACTGGGTATGAGTTCAATATGCAAACATATTGCACGGCTACGACATAATAAACTCGCCCCTCCCCTTAATACCAACATCACCGTTTCCTAACTGGACACAGACTAAGTATCGCCGGGCAGTCATTGCCGGCTCTGTACTTCCGCCCATGGTCTCGGAATACATGCTTTGGTCTCGTTGAACACCTCTAGACTCTATCATGTAGCAACTTTTCAAAAACCAAAAGTCTAAGACCACTGTCAGAATTATTCTTATCTTAAGAAAACTTTAAGTTGCTTTGAATTGGAAATGTAAATGGAATTGGAATAGGAAATGTTGACTTTTAAAGTTTAAAAACTTTTAGAATTAAATAATTCGCTGAAAAGAGGCTTCTTAGACTGGTCCGACCCTATGTAGAAACTCCCCATGCAGCCGGCTTACTTTCGGTTTCCTTTTTTTGGCTATATACTGAAAGTAGGTACGAAATATGAAGGGAAGATAGATGTCTTGTTCATAGATGTTAAATTTGAGCGAAAATGAATCTTGGAAGAGATATTTAATTTTATCTAGATATCCACTGTAACCATATTTTTGGGAAATATTTTTTCCTGAGGTATGGCGACCTGAAAATGGGTAGTTTTTGCACAAATTTGCATAATATCAGTGTCAGTTTGGGTATACAGTTGTATTTCTATTCAATGTTCTGGCATATGGAAGCTAGAAGAATATATGGACACATATGTGTTCTAGTACTTTGAGGGGATATTATGAATATTAAGATATAAAATGTTAAATAAGTTGGTTCCAATTTCAACGAAATCAAAAAAAAAAAAAAAAAAAAAAAAAACGTCCCATCAAAGCGACGTTACGAGACAGGTGTACCGCGATACCTTTATCATGTCTTTATGGAAATTAGAGGTAATCCGAATTATCAAGTCAACTCGAAAACGGACAACGCAAAATTCAACATATTCATTATACAAAAGGCAATGCCTGTACGGTATAATGTACATACAATTATATCTTCGCCTTCTTGTAATTGATAGTTGGTGTCCCTCCAAATTAAATTATACTAGAATTGAAAATTAATGAATGTACCATTATTTTCAGATTGATGAAGATGCTGTAAGGGGAATGTCAACCTCAGACTTGGAAGAATTCCTCCCACGTAAAGGCGACAGATTTGCTTTAAAGGACTTTTTTGCCAAGAGCGAGGTGAAACCAAAAACAAAGAAAGAGAGTCTCATGGATCAGCTAAAGGACAGGTTAAGAAGTAGTAAGAGGGTGAGAAATACTGATACACGTAGTGATGAGGATGAACCACTCTCATCCAGCACAAGGAAAACTCCTAAGTTAAGTGCGAAGAAACCAATGCATAAAGTACACCTTGGGTGGTATCACTTTGATGAGAACCAGAAAATCTACCTACAGGTCAGAGCAAAGGCAGGAGGAGGGAAAAGGACTTTAATGTTGAATAAGAACATGAACAAGAATGCAATTTTGGAAACATGCTTCAATCTTTTCTTTCCGGACAAAAAAAGCCAGCATGGGGAGCTTAATGAAATGGATGTTGAATTAACAGATTTTCAACTGAAACCTCTAGACGACGAAGAAACAACCCTAGGGGATATAATAGACAGAGCAAAACTACAGTATGTACACTTCTATATTCGAACAAGACAAAAGCAATCAGATGAAGAAGGAAATCATCAGGAAAGAAAGAAGGAAGAAAAATGCATCGAAAACAAATCAGCAAACCAACAATTGGATGACACAGAAGACGCTGTAAGTAATGCAGATGACAAAGCAGGTCAGAGTGTTATTGAACATTCAGCAGATTCATCAGAATATGATAAACCTAGGGAATTCATGATAGGTGACAACCACGATGTCGATGTCCTGAAACCAGATTTAAAAGAATATATTTCAGAAGATGACAATGACAGCCCATTGCCTGATCCTCTTTTGTTTCCAGTTTGGGAAGACAGCTTGGGGGAAGTGTCATTTATGCGCACTGAACCAGCATTGCCATCTCTTCGCGAGCCTAAAGAATTTGGAATTGTTGTACACAGAGGGCAAGTCATGAAGGAACTTATTGATATATTCAAACAAAACGTAGACGTGGACTTTACAAGAGATAACATAAGTGCTACCATAATTCTTCCAAACGGAGAAAAAGAACTAGCTTTTGACAATGGCGGTGTAATGAGAGACTTGCTTACTGAGTTTTGGGTTGATTTCTACGAAAAATGTACTACTGGCACCAACCTGAGAGTGCCATGTTTGCGGCATGATATGGAGGCAGCAGACTGGAGAGCTGTCGGAAGGATAATAGCTCTTGGCTGGATAACACAGAAGATCATACCAATTAGATTGTCAAAAAATTTCCTATCCTCATCATTGTATGGACTTGCCAGCTCAAACCTCAGAGATGAATTCTTAGAATACATTCCTCTCAGTGAAAGTAAGATCCTTTCACAGGCTCTTGAAAACATGGAGGAAATTGATAGGGATGATTTAATGGAGATATTGTCCAACCATGAATGCAAAGTTATTGTAACAAGAGATAATCTTGGAGCTGTAATTGACCAAATTGCACATATGGAAATGGTGCAAGAACCAGCATTTATAAGAGAATGTCTTTTTGAGGTATTGATAACATACGAACTTGAAATTGATGTTGAGAATGAAGTTCAGAAAATTACCCCTACCCCAAAAAAACTGCTCGCTTCGCTGGAATGTGATGAAGTTGAATCTGATTCTTTCAAATATCTTAAACGATATATTCGTGAGATTGACACCGATACAAAGGCAATGCGTACCATGCTCCGATACCTAACTGCAAGCGATGTGATGTTGTACGATTCTGATGGCAATTTCTTTAAAATCAAAGTCAAATTAGTGGACTTAAATGGCTTTTCAAGAAGGCCTGTTGCCCATACGTGTGGTCGAGTTTTGGACTTACCAAGAATGTACGAAAGTTATCCGGTATTTAAGAGCGAAATGAATGCTGTTCTTAATGCTAACATATGGGTTATGGACTTTGCGTAAACTTCATTCATGTAGTTCATGGTCATATATTTCTGTGAATAAGACTATTGTTTCACGTGCTTTTGCGTATCGTCCAGTTTCATCAACAGGTGTCATCACATCAGACAAAATTAAGCAACGAGGAGTACACTCTTTTCGGAAACGTCTTCATAAACAAAATTTTGTGTTTTCGAGCCGATCGATCAACAAATATCACAGTGGACCGTATTTTATCACAAGGGACCGTAGCCAGATATTTTTTCCATGAGATCATACTGCAATCAAAATGAGCCGAGGGCTCTGATTGGCTGACACATTTTCGTCATATTCTCTTTACTTGTAAATGATGCACAACATTTCAAGAAACCTAACAGGAAACAGGTACTCAAAGGCCTCCACCAAATTGTTCAATATGAATCCTTCATCTGCCACTCAGGAGAGCAATGTGACCCCTTAGACCTCTTCTTTTTCAACTCCAAGGCATTTTAGGCATATTTTCGGTCAGATTTTTTTTTTTAATTTTGCATTTAAAAAAAAACTAGATAAATATTCTTTCTCTTAAGACCCATTGGGGAGTTCCCTTAAACTTGGAAGAAATGAAGTATCAATGGCCCCGTAGATGTGATGCCACCACAGGTAGAAGAATGTCTTGGGGGTTCCCCTTTTAAAAATAGCCTCTATTTTTTAGCGGAGCTCCAGTAAGATATTAGTACGGCGCACCGTCCGTCCGTTCGTCGTTAACTTTAGATATTTTCACATCTTTTGTACAACCGCTGCACAGAATATCACGAAACCCTACAGAAAGCAAGTACTCAACGTCCTCTCTAAGTTTTAGTTTTCTATAGTACATGACCATCGAGAGTTCTGATTGGCTGATACATTTTTCGACTTCTCCGTACATATTGCATACAGTTTCACGAAACCGCTATTAGCCCTTGTCCACAACGATGTACATACATATACATGTTTGAATGGCATTTTCCCACTTCCCTTTAACAACTTCTGTACAGACTTCAGGTCCTAGACTCAATCATGAACCTTTGTCCCTTAAATAGAATTTTATTCCAAAAATACTAATGTTTGATGTTCAGTGTACTCTCGCAGACGAGCGATTTGACCAACTTGGATCTCTTCTTATTGTTATTTTAATTCGAAGGAGTAAGTGACTTACAGTGTCTTAATGTATGTAAAAGCATGGCGTGCACATGAGTGCTGTGGCCTTTTTGTCCTCTTATTTCTCATTAGGATGACACCATATGTGAAAATATGTCGTCAATGTGAAATAATTCATATTTTGTCGACTTTTTGTGCTAGAATATAAAGGAATGGCAAAATCTGACTATATTTGAATTTGAAACTCAAAGTTTTAAAGGATTGTATGGAGCCTATATATTCAAATAATAACTAGACTTTTTGTACGTAGTTGTCAATCTACGTTTTGGTCAAAATTTTTAGATATTATTTTATCACAGGGGACCGTATTTTATCACAAGGGACCGTAGCCAGATTTTTTCCATGAAATCAAACTGCAATCAAAATCCCCCTTTCCAGCTATATAACGCGGATTCTAATAGTTGTAGCTGTCTAGCTGATAAAGTTGAAATAGGGAAAGGGGGAGGGGTGGAAATTTGATTGCAGTATCAATTCATGGAAATTAAAAAAAAATGGCTACGGCGCCCTGTGAAATTCCTTTGATGAACATATTGTTAATCTTTTCACTACAAAGAGAGTGAAGAAATTTGTCTTGGATCCTTAGATTTTTAACTAAATTGAGATTATATATGCATTTGATACAATTGAACCTTTAGTTATTTTCATTTTTGATTTAGCTTTATATGTATTTTTCATACAGTTGTATTAATATGTTTTTTTTTAATTTGTCATCAGGAAGCACCTGAAATATTCATTGGCCGGATTGCGAAGCAAAATCCGGTTTATGAAATATGGAAGTCCGTCCGTACGTCATTGCAAAATTTGACCTGGGCTATAATATCTCATACCCTATAGAGGATAATACTTAAAGTTGGATATTTCACATGTAGATTCCTCGTGACCAGACCTTTCATTTGGTATCATGACTTTTGACATAGTGATCTTGACCTTTGGCCTACTTTTAAACTAAAAGAGGAAGGGTTTTTATATTTCTCATATAGATTCCTCATGACAAGAACTTCGATTTGATAACATGACTTTTGACCTACTGACCTTGACATTGGCCTTTGGCATTCTTTTAAACTTAAGAGGTAGGGTTCTGATATTTCACATATAGATTCCTCATCACCAGATCTTTCATTTGATATGACTTTTGGCCAAGTGACCTTGGTATTGAGCTTTTACCTACTTTTAAACTATAAGAGATAGGATTTTGATATTTCACTTGTAGATTCCTCAGGACTAGATCTTTCATTCGATAAGTGACCATGACCTTTGACCTACAAGGGGTAGCACTTTCATATTTCACATGTAGAATTCTCATGACCATAGTTTTTTTCATGTAGCAATAGTATTGTATACCTTTGACCTTCCAGTATGCACAAAAAAGTATACGTCATCAAATACAAACACTTCGCAATTCGGCCTTACCGCTTTAGCCGTTTATGGTTTTATATTTTAAATTGAAATGTACGAAGCGTCAAGATAATGATACATGTAAATGGCATTTTCATTTTGCCTTAATCTTTTTTCCATTGTAGATTTTGCTCTGACTGTGGTAGGGTTGTGAATAGTGTAACACAAATCAACTTCGAGTTTGGTTTCAGTTGACAACAGAATCATTAAATTACCAATTTTCCGTTATTTTTTCTTGTTACGAATTGATTTTATGTTTGGTATGCGAATTTGGTATAGAATTACATTAAAGAGTAAAAATTAACATCATTTTCTTAAATTATTTAAAGAATTCCGTTACAATCGGTTGCAAGCGATCTAGCAGTACTCCAACCCGCTGACATAATGTAAATTTGTCCGTGATCATAGTGATATGATCAGCCAAAATGAAAAGTCGTAACATTTCGTCTACCCAACAGATGATATTAATAATAACAGCAGGGTAGTCCATATGACCCTAACATGAGATCAAGATTGCTTGAATTCATACTAAAATCTTGTGAACGTGGTTCAGGCTTAGTATTATTAGTTACCTAGTCATCTGGTGACCTGGAGCCAGTTTTACTAAAGGTATAAAGTCTAGTGACATGTAGCCAGTTTCACAAAAGCATCGTAGATTTACGACCGACGTAGGACTTACGTCCTTCTTTACGTCGCATTAATTTTACGTTCCAGTTGCACGGGTTTCCACCGTTGACCTAGTTTGATAATTTTCATGAAGTGTTTGGATGTCATTTTCTGTTTTAGATATGACGTTAAATTGTGACTTCACGAGGGGTTTAAAGGCTTGGACACCCGGAATCGTCTAGCATCACAACGTCATAGGTTCACAATTGAGTTTACTTCCATTGTTTGTCGAACTTTGAATTTAAGTTGTCCACGGTGAGAAAACGACACATATTGATTTTCAAGGCCAGAGATCAAAGGTCAAGCTGACAATTGGCGTTAATAGAGTAAAAATTTGCCACAATTTACTTTCAATCCTCCTCAAATTTGCATGTAATTTGCATGTAATTTGTCCATGGTAAGAAGACAACAATCACCCATTTTCAAGGTCAGAGGTCAATGTTCCAATGGATAATATTGAGTTGATTGGATGAATAAATTTTGTTCGCACGCAAGGGGATGCTACGCTTTGCGTTTCACGTGTATGAGGACCCTTGTATGTCCAGAAAAATTTGAACGGATATTGTTCGGATAAGAACTTCCAAATAACCATGTGAATAAAGCAGATTACTTTTAGAATTATGGGTACAAGTAGTAATCCCTATGAAAAAAAAAATCTACAAAAAAAAATAATAAATAAATAAATAAATAAAAAAAAAGAAAAAGAAAAAGAAATAAAAATATGAGGCCAAATTTGAGCCTCGTCATGACCTTCACTGCAAATTTGATGGAAGTATACATGTATATTTAGTGTGACTTTTATTCAAAGATACCAAAGAAGGGAGGAGATCTCCAACAAGACCCCGTTCCAAAGTCGTACTTTAAAACACCTACAATTGCTCAATTGTTCTGGAAAAGAAGTTGAAAATGTACATGAAAGACAATGAGTCTATGAGTAGTGTAAATGGAGGGGATACACAAAATGTAGGTGGAGCACCGAGAGAAGCAATGAGGTTCAGAACTGTTTTCAATTGATCTAACATTTATTTCAAAATTGTACATTTAATACTATGCTTTATATTTTCATCGTGTTTGATTGTGTGTTTATTTCAAACCACATAAAGTCTACCTGCTTTTTCTTTTGATTTCAATTATAAATTTTCTCTGATATCTTCTCTAAGAAATATATACAGATCACGCAAGCTCTCTGAGTCCTTTGGCATTGTAATGTTGTTTTCGTCCATTATGCACGTGCACAACTCTTCTATTAGTTTACTACAGGGATAATGCGGAATTGTTTCTAATTCACCTTCACAAATATCCACTTCCATTACGTTTATTTCAGTGCCAAAGTCTGCACTGCCATACGCACGAGGCATGTGATGTAGAAGAAATGGGCGACCACACCTGCTGATTCCTTGTCTGTAGGGTCTAATCCTATGACGGTTCCAGATAGAACTTATGTCGTCCAATGTGTTCTGAAATATATATTTAAAAAATCATGGGTGTGAATTCTATTTCACTGCCCCCTCTCCCAATCTCTTGACAAATCACATGGATATTCTTTGGTTGTCAAAGGAACAGAGGTTTCGTGCCTATACTTTCGTCATGTTCATGAACTTTTCAGGTCTTTTTTTTATTTTTACATTAGTAAGCAGATGCTAATTCCTCCAATGTCTTATTTTTTAGACTGTGCAATAAGGCAAAGCGTGATATATATATATAGGATCTCGAATGAATTTTCATTTCATACGATGTATTATGAAACGAGTTGTACTACGATGCAAAAACAATCAAGAAGAATGCGATACTAACAAAGGAGACAATGATACAAGTGCTACGAACATGACACGGTTCTGAGGACAAAACCAGACATTGCTGATTCTGCAAAAATACAGTAATCTCGCAAACCTACAACCGGCTGTATGATTCAGATGTATAAAATATGGTTAATTTGTTAGCGTGTCATGATCGTGTCATTTTCGTTGTACATTCTGGTAGGTATTTTCATTCGTTACACATTCACATCGATCCGGTTGTCTTAGATTACCTTCTGTGTCTCAGTCCTCTCTAATACATACGAATGCTAGGGTCCCTGTAAAGTGCGAAACGAAACAAAAACGAAACGATACAAATCGAAACGAAACGAAACAAAACATAAAACTTAAAGAATATGAGAAAAAGAGGAAAAATCGCCGAGAACGAATATTTAAAGACAGGATGAGCATGTAATATTGCCTTTATCCAAGACTTCTACTTTTGTAACTAGTGCCGAGAGGGTTTCTTGAAAGAGTCAAAGTTGACAATTAAAAAAAGTCAATGTCAAATGCCATTCATGTATTTAAGAGGAATAATGGGGAGGGGATAGAAAACCACGCTATAACACCGTAATGAGATTTCAGGGAAAAAATCTTATCCTTTTTCAAACGAAATGTGCCCCCCCCCCCCCCGTATTTGTTCTTATTTTTCTGATAAAGTTTTCAATACACATAACGGAACAGTTCCGTTTCCTCTGCTAGACTCCTCCCTTATAAATATAATTTTTTTTTCTGGCTATGACGTGGTTATTCATCCCTTTCACTTTCCTTTAATCCTTTAAAATGCAATTGTGATATGTACCGTATATATTATGTTTAAGTCGTCAAATCTGACCCTTTAAAAAACCCTCTAGCCACAAGAACAAATGGTTGAAGGCAATAAGATATGCAGATATTGACATCCGTGATACATTTCTGCATTTACATCAATTTTTCTCAAGTTCTTTAAGATTTATGTCTTGTTTCGTTTCGTTTCGATCTGTTTCGTTTTGTTCGTTTCGTTTCGATTTGTTTCGTTTCGTTTCGATTTGTTTCGTTTCGTTTCGTTCCGATTTGTTTCGTTTCGTTTTTGTTTCGTTTCGCACTTTACAGGGACCCGAATGCTAGAAGAAGGCACCACGGATGCAGAAAAATGCGGCACGAATGCGCCGCGAACGTGAGGTTCTGTTTGCAAGTGTGACAAGAGGGTGACAATAGTAGACAAGAAAGCGAGAAATGCTCCATGACTTAGATTTTCTCAATTCGTAGCTCATTCTCCTCTCTATTCGTGACAGTGGAAGCCGGGCTTAATAAATATGCTTAGGACCTATGTTCGTACTTAGTCTGGGCAAATCTTTTCCTACCCTACTACATAAGTAAGAGAAGCTGGCGAGCGGTACATGTAGTAACAAGAGGCCCAAGAGGGCCACAATCACTCATCTGAGAACCATATTTTCTACTAGCATACATGCATCACATACGTAGAATGAGGAATTCTAATTATATTTTTCCATCAGCAAAGTAAAGAGAGCTAACGATTATACATGTATATATTGATCTACCTTCAACTTGCCAAAGCATTAATTTTCAATCATCCTCTAGGTCATTACAGACCAGGTGTATGCTGGTATGCTGCATGACAATCGTATGTTTGACCTAAATAATGAGCCTGACCTTGACCAGTTGGCTAAATGATTAATTTTTCCAGGACGTACCTGGTTGAAGGTGTATTTATTATGTGTTAGGCATTGTTATTATGTACATATATATATATATACGAAGCACAAGAAAATCATGTATATAACAAGGTACCCTATTTACCTATTCTATGCATTGTAAAAAAAAGTTGTTTGTTTTATATTCCGAAGCCTTTGCAAGGGGATATACATTTTAAAATGCACAACGAGTTTCATAAATAGATATATCAATTGTCATTTATTTTCACTCTTAATCCAAATCGAGCACAAATAAAATAATATGACTTAAACAGACCTGCCTTAGGCTACCTGTTTCGTACGAGAAGTGTAAAACGTTGTTAAAGAAAGTGTAATTTGGGAATGTTAAGCGTAACATAAATAATTGATTGTAATTTTGAGGAAAAACCATTGTCTTTTCCTTACTTTGACATTTGTATGACATTTGTACAAATCTTAATCATTTACACGATTGCTTATTCGATATAAATTCCAAACTCCTACCCTCAACTTACATGTACAATGAATTTATATAGTCAAGTCTATCCCTTTTAAAGGTAATTCTGGTTGAAAATATGTTTGATCGTAACAATGAGCAGCAAAAGCGTTAAGCCTACATTTTGTATTTGAAGATCAAAAATCGTAAAAATTAGGCCAAAATCCTAAGAGTAGGCAGGTCTGAATTTAAAATATTACCTGTACCGCTTGCAGGAAGCAAAATCGACACAATTCTTTGTCTAAATGATCTCCGTCATGGTAGCCACCTTCCACCAGGTCCTGGAAGAAATTAATCCAAAATTGGATCCCTTGGCGGCGAATCATTCCCCACATACTCTCAATTCTTTGATTGTTTATGCTTTTTCCATACAAAAAGCTTCTTTCTCCGGCATATTCATCTACATGGTTTCGTCGGAGAAATTTTTGAATAGTCTCAACATGAATGTTTTCAGTCCCCATATCTGCTCTTACCCTTCTTGGACAGATTCCATATTTTCTGATGCTATGAATGTAATAGTGAGCAATGACAAACGGATTTTTATTAGAAACACCAGCCTTTAGCCAAATTATTTGGCGTGAGAACCCGTCCACACAGCCATGGATCGGTATTCCGTATCTTGAAAGTTTATCATACCCGTCAATATGCCATACTGAGTTAGGACCTCTTATTGAATATACTCTCCTTCTTAGTCTTCTTCTTTTTCTATAGGCAACTCCTGCAGGATCTATGATAAGCAACATAACTCGAACCGTCTCTTGGTCAACAACAAATCCTCTTTCCAGGCACTTTAAGTGCATCCAACGATATCCATGCATTTTGCCATGTTCATTACATTGTTGAAGTAAAAACAAAGCGATTTCTAAAATATCACTCTTAAATTTCCGCCGAAAAAGCCTTAACTTTTTTGTTATCCTCTTGAGAGTACGAAGTCCGACGGAATATCCGTGTAACTCCTCTAAACATTGTATAATTTCACTATATTTTAGTCCGAGTTTAAAATACTCTCTTATTAGTTCATCTCTTTCCATATTCAGAAGAAATAAAGGAAACGAAAGGAAAGGCGAAATAACTTCTCATCGACTAAGTCTTAAAATTTACAGAAAAAGTGTAAAATTTACACATTTAAGTGTAAAATTTAGAGAAAAAAGTGTAAAATTTAGAGAAAAAAGTGTAAAATTTACAGAAAAAAGTGTAAAATTTACAGAAAAAAGTGTAAAATTTACACATTCATGTGTAAAATTTACACATTAAAGTATAAAATTTACAGAAAAAAGTGTAAAATTTACAGAAAAAAGTGTAAAATATACAGAAAAAAGTGTAAAATTTACACATTAAAGTGTAAAATTTACACATTAAAGTATAAAATTTACAGAAAAAAGTGTAAAATTTACAGAAAAAAGTGTAAAATATACAGAAAAAAGTGTAAAATTTACACATTAAAGTGTTAAATTCACACATTAAAGTGTAAAATTTACACATTAAAGTGTAAAATTTACAAAAAAAGTGTAAAATTTACACATTAAAGTGTAAAATTTACACATTAAAGTGTAAAATTTACAGAAAAAAGTGTAAAATTTACACATTAAAGTGTAAAATTTACAGAAAAAAGTGTAAAATTTACAGAAAAAAGTGTAAAATTTACACATTAAAATGTAAAATTTACAGAAAAAAGTGTAAAATTTACAGAAAAAAGTGTAAAATTTACACATTAAAGTGTAAAATTTACACATTAAAGTGTAAAATTTACACATTAAAGTGTAAAATTTACAGAAAAAAGTGTAAAATTTACAGAAAAAAGTGTAAAATTTACACATTAAAGTGTAAAATTTACACATTAAAGTGTAAAATTTACACATTAAAGTGTAAAATTTACAGAAAAAAGTGTAAAATTTACAGAAAAAAGTGTAAAATTTACACATTAAAGTGTAAAATTTACACATTAAAGTGTAAAATTTACACATTAAAGTGTAAAATTTACACATTAAAGTGTAAAATTTACACATTAAAGTGTAAAATTTACACATTAAAGTGTAAAATTTACACATTAAAGTGTAAAATTTACAGAAAAAAGTGTAAAAAACAAAAGAAAAAAAGTATGAATCTGGCACTAATACGCTTCCGTAATTTGGATATGGTTATCATCCATATTAATTTTGTCATTCATGTGAATGATTCGCAAAGTTCGGATTATTGATGGTCAACACGTCATCTATGTATCTGAAGGTAAAATTGGAGTGAGATGCGAGGTGCTTTTGCCAAGTCGAGATCAAGTTCTGGATGAAGTCAGCTTCGTATGAATATAAAAATAAGGCAAATGCGAACCCCCACAACGACCCAAGACCAGCTTCCCAGGAGAAGTGAGCCCCCCCCCTCAACTGCATGCAACATCCGTCCCAAATTCAGTACAATGTCCGAATAGGTATAGGTCACCTGGAAAAGTCGTGCTCAAGAATTTTCTCATTAATCCTTGAAAGGCAAATGTCGAAATTAGAAATAAGTCTTTTGAAGCAACCATAGAACCTCCTCTGTCAGTGGACTTTTAAGCCGTTCCACTGAATAACCTTAAGTAAGCAGCTTACTGGCAAGTCTCTTTGCCTTCAAACATGAAGAGTTCGTACTTAGGGCATGATCTTGCCTAAGTCTTGTCCTAAGTCGGAACTGTTTGCCCATTGGTCTTGTTAGTGTATGTCTGGTCTGTTGTGTTTCATATTTCTATGGTGTGAGTTTGTGTTCTTTGTCCCTTTATCCCTTATGCGTCTTTTCTGTGAGTGTCTGCTCTGTGTTTTGCATTTTTGCTGTGGATGCTGCAACCGAATGTTGTTCGAGATCCCCTCCTTTCCTACATAACGTATAAGTAATGAATAATTAATCAAAATCAACCAATGAACTTACCTGTTTGTATTGTGTAGTGTTAGAATCGACGTCTGTTTGGTCGCAATTTCTCACTTGATGAAGGAACGTTTCGCAGTTTTTACTGTCGGGGTCCAATACCTTAGTATGATTTTACATGTTAAAAAACGACTGATTGTGAAAAATGGACTCTGAGTTTTGTTTGTTTGACTTTAATTGACTGATGTTCCATATGAAGTCTTCAATGTTTGTATTCAATAACATATGTTGCCTTGCCTTCTCGACACCGAATAACTGTTAGGTACGTCTTTGATGTTTATTGAATGCGTGAAAGAATTCTGATTTTGGAGTTTTTACTGACTTTAAAATCCCTCAAACAATCCCAACATTAAATTGTCATGGAGAAATGACTTCAATACTAATACAGGTTTTATTTTCTGCATCGTAGCTTTTATATGGTGATGTAATCGATGGATCGATTCTTTTTTCTTTATTGTTTAAGATCATACATATTCTGCCAAAGAATCAGAAATACTTTCCAATTTATCTGTCCTTTTTTATTTCAAGAAAGATTTGTACACGAAAGATGTTGCTTGATTGACTTCACCACTTTCGTAAAATCTATTGAAGTTCTGAATAGAAACGAGTGTCATGTTTCATTTATCTACCAAAGCATTAAACACTTCAGCTCTATTAGTAACGTCTTAAATGTTGTAGAAGTTTCTGTAGGAGAAAAGAAGGCGAAAGGTTGGATGTAATCTCAAAATGGCATTCAATTATCCATTATGTGAACCTGTTTCATTTTGAATCATTTAAAATATATCTACGTAATTGCCTTCTAACGTACGTATCATCAAACGATGTTCCCTGAAAAGCAACAAATGATCCCGCGCGCGCAAAGTAATTTGGGAAAACATTTAGGACTTGTGGTCTGTTAATAGGGATAGCTAAAATACTCTCTAGAATTTTCTTTCCTGCAGGCCCCCCTTCAATCAATGTATCTTTCAATGCCCCAGCGATAGGCCGTATCTCAAGAACTGATATGATGTACATTGCAACACAAAGCATCATCTTCATTCTGAAAGAAGGATTGCGGAGTATGTGATTTTAAAATCAATATTGAAATATATATAATGCTGCTATATCAAATGGAAAAAATCACTTCTCGTGGAACACAAAGTTGTCTCATCAGTATCTAAAAAGCCCCCAAAATTATTTTGAATTCAATTAATTAAGAGCAACCTTGAGAGAATAATTTCTTCCGTTATTTAGAAAGATCCTGACAATAATCTCAACAGCACTCAAAACAGAGCAAAACATTGAGCATCGACGGACCCCTAGCAAGCTAGAGGCGGGACCAGGTGCCCGGGAGGAGTAAGCATCCCCTCTTTGGCAAGCCGACGTTCAAGCACGGAAATGAAAACAATATCTAAAATACATGCATTGTCTGAGGTTGTCTATGTACAAAAGCATTGGCGACCATGTCAGGGAAAAAAAATATTGTACTTACACTTACAGTCAAACCTCTCGCGGGGAACATTTTTGCGAGCTCCACACTGCAAAAGGCAAAAGTGTGACACAAATGAGTTAAAAAAGATTCTGACGTTAATCTCAACAGCACTCACAACAGAGCACAACATTGAGCATCGACGGACCCCTAGCAAGCTAGAGGTGGGACCAGGTGCCAAGAGACCTACTACATAACAATGTATCAACACTTACTTCGGAACTTCTTTTAAAAATGTTTATATATATAAAGGAAGTATTGAACTCTTGGACGCTAAATATAATTTTTTTCAAATTATTTCTTGTCCGTCCATGATTCTACAAATATTTAAAACATGTGATTCCTTCTATATGTACGGGAAATATTTCTATGAGACTTTCATGTATATGCATTTTCAGCGTACGTTGCGTATGTTGGTTTAGTGATGACGTCATATTATTTAAAGTATCATCATGTTTTGTACATTTAATGGGAAATAATCTCAATTCAATACAAGAATCTTGATAAATGTATTGTACCTGTATGTCACACAAATTCCGGACAGTAGAGTAATTTAAGCTTCTTTCTTGTCTAGAACTACGCAAAAAAAGAAGGAGAAAAAAAGGAATGTACTTGTAAGCCGTACTTCGCGTTGTGTGATTAATTAATGTACAGTTCTTTGTTGTTGACAGAAAACATCGTTGGAATTTTAACAAGTTTATTTCACGAAACATAATCTGACAGAATCCATAGCATGCGAGAAAGTAGTACTAACAATTGAAAAATGACACATTGTATTTAAACCTGGGAGGGGAATTGCACAAAATGATGGACATATTTCTAGATAATTCCATGTTCATCCCTCAAAGATAAGGTTGTCTGAAACTCTTCAAAAGCATCTGAAATTATGAGGGATTGTACGTAAATAAACTCAATATGCTGGTACTTCACGTGTAGATTTCTCCGACAAATAGATAAAACCAATTTGTAATTAAGTTCTTATCAATCTCTGGACTTTCCAAGTATTGAAAAATCAATATTACAATTAAACATGTTAAAGTCGAGAAAATATTTCCCTTAAAATCTTAAGATAAAGTTATTAACTGAGAAGCTTATCTTGATCCAATCTTGTTTCAGAATTATCTTTAAGTGAATTAATATTAACATCATCCCTCTTTCATGTAAGGGAAATAATTAACTTTCGTGTTCTGATAAATGCATCGATTCAGTTTAGAGTTATTCCTCTTTCTTCAGTGTGCAAATTCCCCAACAGAAAAACAATAATTCACCATAAATATTGTGGGGGAGAGGCCATATGGTTACAATGACAAATATGGATAATGACCATATCCCTGTATACAGCACAAAATCGATAATTCAAAAATCAGAAACCGAAGGCATACAAAATCAGGACAAAACAGGAACCAAAGCAAACAAACAAAAACCTTCACCATATGAAAAGAAGCGAACTCCCGATATGGGAGTGAGACCAGGTGCCCAGGAAGAGTAAGCATCTCCTGCTTGCATGCAACACCCGTCGCTTCAATTCGGTAGAACTGTCACATCCGGTTACTTCCATTTTGGAAGATATAGAGTACAATCTTTGGTTGGATGGTTCAAATGGTCTATGACAGAATATCATCCACCATTCGTGAGAGTGGAACATCATAGTGTATGACGAGTTCCCCATATCGACCGTAGAACTTCCTCAGTGACGATGTTAGTCGGTCACAAACATATCCCTGACTGAGAAGCTTATCTGAAAGACGCCTAGCTCTCAGAACAAAATCCGTATATTTGGTACTTGCTCAGGCATAGCGTATCAACTGAGATATGAACACGCCATAAGCAGGAGATGAAGGGATGTTGCTACTCAGAAAAGGAAAGTTTGTAATGCTGAAATTGAAGTCGTCACCTTTGTCATAGAGTGAGGTGTTCATGTGACCATCAGTGTCGTAGGACAACATTATGTCCAAATAGGATGCTGAATTATTTGTCTCTGTGGTTTCTTTGACTTCAAGCTCCGAAGGATAGATACTGCTCAGGTAATCCGCGAATTTTGGATTATTGATGGACAACACATCGTCTATGTATCTGTAAGTGAAGTTAAAGTCATAAGCTAAGTATCTTTTCCCTTCAGAGACCAAAGATTGAATGAATTCAGCTTCGTACGAGTAAAGGAAGATGTCGGCAAGGAGTGGGGCACAATTGGTCCCCATTGGAATTCCGACAATTTGCTGGAAGACCTTTCCTCCAAACACCACAAAAATGTTGTCGATCAGAAAGTTTAACATCTGAATAATGTCTGTTTCAGTGTACTTATTTTCAGAATCGGACTTTTCTTTTACAAAGTAGGTTTTGTCATAGTTAACAACAATAAATTTGTATTTGCGATTACCGTTCTTACTTGTAAACGCATTACTTATAATTTTTGCGAGTCTTTCTTTCAATTTAGAATGTGGAATTGTAGTGTAAAGTGTCAAAAAATCAAAGGCTTTGATCGAATGGACTCTACTAAAATGAGTGGATTTCAGATGTTCTAAAAGTTCCTTCGAATTCTTTAAAATCCACATCTGGTTGATACCACTGCGAGAATACACTGTCGAACAATATTTTTGAAGCCCAGATTTGATTTCAGATAAAACTTTGGTGAGTAAGATCGATACAGATTTGGTAGAACATTTTGAGGAACCAGCGATGAAACGTTGTTTGTACGGATTCTTATGCATTTTAGGTATGCAGTACAAGTATGGTAAATCTAAATCTAAATTGGTAGTGTCGAAGCCAAAGGAAGTAAGAGCTGATTTGTGGTTATCTATTATTTCAGAGGCAGAAAGGTTTGTTGGGGTGTAAGTGGGATACAATACTCTCCCACTCAAGAAAATAACCAAGATTTTCAAAATTATTATATTCAATGCTAGTATATTCAACTTTATAACAGACATTTTAGCAACTTTCATCATTCTTTTATCATTTAAATCTATGCTTGGTTATTTTCTAAACGCATGGCCTTGGCACCACAATTTAGATAATTGCATCATGTTATGGATCACCCAATCAATCATGATCAAGTAAATAAATATAAATGACATGCAGATTAAAGTCATCATCTCAAGTTTTTCACTGTCTTTATCAAATGACCCAATGTTAATCATCATAATAAACTTATACGAATTTTTCATTCAAAATGTTCTTGATAATCATCAAAACAGAGCAAATTCATTCAAGGCCAATACGTCAAATAATAGTATGATATATCAAAGTTCAATGTACATCATGCAAAAATCAAAATTCATGAATAGAATATATACAAGTATCATCATATATGCATAATACATGATTAAATTCACATTTACTCTGCTGTTTTCACTGATATAACACTACACACAACTTGTACACTTCTTCGTCTTCTTATGGTTCTTTTTTTGGATATCCTTTGCATCTAATGGTTCCTTTCCGTCGTGTGGTCTCCCTTCGTGTTCTATGTAACCTCCGTCGAGTAAAACGAATACATGGACCTCGATTTCACCATGGAAGGAATTCTGCACCAATTGGATTTATCATCGTATCATCGGATGTTTGTCTATTCTTCCGAGAACTAAATCGTCTTCTCGTATTCGTCATCATCTCCCACGAAATTGCATCTCATGGTTTCTTCTAAGCAGTCATTTCTTCTTCATTGGTCTACCTCTGACGCATCTTGGTATTAGTGACGTTACCAAGATCTTCCCGTAATCCGGATGACGCCATGCACCCAGAAAAGCGACGGGGTATAAACTTTCTCGTTATAAAGCGTCAAATAAGGTAGTTCATTAATTGCAAATTGTCCTTTTCATTGGATTCTGCACGGATCGCACATCCCTATGGCAGCTTTCACTCTACCATAATGTTCTAATGTCTCTCCGTTTGCTATCGTGACGGGCTGGTTTAACATCCGGCCACACGGGTAACATCGTGCACAGAGATACCTGACGTCACTGCTTCGGGCTTCGCTTTTTGGCTTCCGTCTTCTGTCTATTGGATTAATCTGTATATTTTTATTTGTCTCTCTATTAACAACAGTCGACTCCATTGTAACAGCTTCTGCTCAAAGTTCAAGGATATTCTGCACAACTACACTGTTTATCAATTATTTTGCAGCGACATTTTTTCAAGCGACATAAGCGTTTATATAAAACAGCATCAATTGTCCATTGCTTTAATATATCTGCATGTCAAACTAAATTGTTCTTTGTAGTTATGACACCGGGTTTTCTCTGTAGCCCTTGATTGACCAAAATTTTGAATTTACAAAAATAATTTAGAAGCCTGTTCCAAAACTCCAATAGTTTACAAAATGATATCTTTTTTCCGATAATTCATTCATTTAACTTGTACATGTATTGGTAAACAGGCAATGTCATTAATTTTGATTCAATCAAAAATTAAAGTTTTAAAAGTGAATAAAAAACAATATTATCCAAGCAGCAGTTTTTCATTGTTGTTACGCGTCATCTGTAAGCATGTCGTTTGTCAGTGAAATATCAACAAAACAAACACAAATCAGCTGATGCTAGAACCTGTATTACGAGACGAAATTCCAACACTGCCAAAAGGGCAACTGGGGTCAATATCATTAACGCGTTGACATGAAATAGTGAAATACGATCATCGAAATAAAAACTACATCGACAAAACCATGCATAAACAAACATGCAAACTAGGGATATACTTCCAATATTTGTATGTACAAAGTCCTTGCAATATCTTATTTAATAACTTGATTCCTTAAACTTATTAAACTTCAGATGAGACTTTTGCTTTGCACCTTTTCCCTCCCTTTCTTTAATAAAAAGAATCTTCTTTTTTTTAATAACCGACTTCAAAATGCCAGCACAATACGTACATAAGATTACGAATACTACGATGTTCATCATATAATCCGAAGAAAAAAAATACTTTGCTTCAAACAGAGCAGAAAGTATATCAAATGACAGGGTTGTAAATTCAACAAACCCGAACGAACCTTCAGCGTTCCCAGAAACATCGCTGGTGTCATTTCTCGGCGTTTCATCGCCATAATGCAGGACATTTTCCTCTTCGTCAAAACATGAAAAAAAAAATGAACTGTACAGATCACATCGAAGTATCCTCTTAGATGTTAAGTGCCATCATTTTGATAAATCCGGAAAATGGCTCGAAGAATTTTTTCACCCTATACGTACGCTTTACGCCTTCTCTTCGGCGTTCTACCCAACTTCCTGGGTCTTAAACTAATCTAAGAGTCTATATTTCCTCGAAAACTAAGCGAACCACAAACTCTACAAAAATTAAAACTATAAGCGTCATGACCATTTATACCTAAAAACGGGAATGTCATCTTGTTATTGTAAGTCATTAATTATACGAAAGTAAAATTTTCAAAGAAGAAATTAAGCTCTGTAGCCCATTTTAATTCACGATGAAAAAAAAATAGAAAAATGTAATTACATGGTCAATCGATCTGAGAGCACAGTGAGAAATTAAATTGGGTCCTACCTCCCACTTTGAATAAGGTATGGATAAACTCAATTTTCTGGTCGTTAAAATCCATTATTTCGTTTTTCTCCGAATCTCTTTTCCTGGTTCCATAGTATCCAGTCCAAACGGCAACAGAATATTTATGTAAGCCGATGCGGGCTTACAAGCCATACTTCGTACTTCGCGTTGTGTGATTAATCAATGTGCAGTTCTTTGTTGTTGACAGAAAACATCGTTGGAATTTTAACAAGTTTATTTCACGAAACATAATCTGACAGAATCCATAGCATGCGAGAAAGTAGTACTAACAATTGAAAAATGACACATTGTATTTAAACCTGGGAGGGGAATTGCACAAAATGATGGACATATTTCTAGATAATTCCATGTTCAATCCTCAAAGATAAGGTTGTCTGAAACTCTTCAAAAGCATCTGAAATTATGAGGGATTGTACGTAAATAAACTCAATATGCTGGTACTTCACGTGTAGATTTCTCCGACAAATAGATAAAACCAATTTGTAATTAAGTTCTTATCAATCTCTGGACTTTCCAAGTATTGAAAAAACAATATTACAATTAAACATGTTAAAGTCGAGAAAATATTTCCCTTAAAATCTTAAGATAAAGTTATTAACTGAGAAACTTATCTTGTTCCAATCTTGTTTCAGAATTATCTTTAAGTGAATTAATATTAACATCATCCCTCTTTCATGTAAGGGAAATAATCAACTTTGAAAATTCGTGTTCTGATAAATGCATCGATTCAGTTTAGAGTTATTCCTCTTTCTACAGTGTGCAAATTCCCCAACATAAAACAATAATTCACCATAAATATTGTGGGGGAGAAGCCATATGGTTACATACTTTAAAAAAATTCAAATTGCATCCTGTGGCTTCTTGAGAATACTTGTTATATTTTTAATCCATATTTTGATCATTACAACCACACAATTTATTCAATCAAAAATTAAAATTTAATCAAGCTAGTAAATATAACTTGTCTAACGTCATCTTTGGACCTTGCTATCAAATCATTCGCGTGGAAAATCATAATAAAGATTTCAAAATAACATTTCTTACATTGACGCTGAGTTACTATATTAACAATAGTTTTCTATTTATTCATTACACGAGAGCTCGCTCACACGTTTCAGACTGTATACTTATATCTTGACTTCATACTTGTATACTTATATCTTGGCTTTATGTTAAATGTCATCAATTTAAGAACAGATAAATTTGTAGCATGGACCAGATATGCATGTTTTGGTTATCTAACCCTCGTCAGTGATTCTCAATCTAAGCAATATAATAAAGCGAAAGAGTGTAAAAGTAATTATGTTCAAAATTGAACCTTTTGTACTTGTATACTTGTATCTTCCGAAATGAAAGTAACCCGATGTGATATTTCTTCCGAAGTGAAGCGATGGGGTAAGCATATCAACTTCGGTTGATCGTCTATCTCTTCAACACATTCAAAAATTTCTGTTAGCAAATTTCTTGAAATTTCTAAAACGTGGGTCCTGTAGCATCATATCCGAAACGTGCATGTCTGGTCCATGCTGCTAATTTATCTGTTCTTAAATGATGCTTTTGAATTTGAAGACTTTTAACATGCAAGCAGAAGATTCTACTCTTCCTGGACACCTGGTCTCACTCCCATATTGGGAGTTAAAATTTGTATGCCTTCGGTTCATGATAACAATATCGATAATTCAGAAAATCGTAAACCAAAGACATACAAAATCAGGATAAAACAGCAACCAAATGAAAAAAAAACATAACACTCTCATTGGCTGAGCAATGTCACGTGACGAGCCATTATCACATCATATTGATATGTGAGGGTAATACTAGTGCTTCTGGTTTTGTCTGAAATATCGAAAAAGCGCAAAATTTATATATATGACGTCATTAACGTCATTTCGTAAACGGCATCAAGGACTCAGAAGCTAAGCTGTAAAAATCCTTGAATTTTGAACGAATCTAATAATTACGACGGTTTTGACTGATTAATGGTCAATAATTCAGCAGCTGATTTTGCTTATATTAAGGAATCCGTTGTACAATAGAGTCATTTAGACACCGTTTTAATCATGCCATTATTAAGTATGGTAAATTGTATGCCTGGTAAGTCGCTATAAACTATATAAATATAAACTGAGCAAAAAATGTTAAGGATATCTATTTTGAGATTACATTGGATTACCATTGTGATAGGGACTTTGTTTATTTGCATAGTTCTATTGTTATAACTGAAATAAACATTACTTTTTAAGTACGTTGTCATTATGTGTACAACTCTGGGCTACAAAAAAGTCAACGAAGCCAATTTCTGTATAAATGCCAATTTCAGAAAAATAAAATTGTGACCAAAAAATCTACACGGAATGAATAATTCATTAATAATCAGTAGAAATTGCATGTCTGGTGCAAAATACACAATAAAGGGGTAGGTCCACGAAACGATTTTTCTCTTTTCATGAGAAATACTTGATAATTCTCATGAAAATACATGAATGTTTACCGCTTTTCATGAAAAGAAAAATATCACCAAACAAAGCGCCATTTAACTGTAATGACGTAATGAAGTGACGTCATTTTGACGCTATTAACAAAATATGGCGAAAATTGCTGAAGATTTTGTCTTTTATCGAAGAATTCAATGTGACCGCATGCGTTAATTGAGAAAAAAACATTTATGACAAAAGGATATAATGATAATCTTTCACATATAATATTTTTTCATCTTAGTTAATGCATGCGGCCATTGCTAATTGAATAGAAATAAGCAGTTTTTGCAACAATTTCGCGGAATATGACCTATTTTGGTGTTTTCAAAGAGCTTAAAGGTAATGATAAACGCTATGTTTACAAAAGATAGATTCGTGATTCAGGAGAGAACGTTTCAAAATTTGAAATAACAATTAAAAATTCTATGAAGTACAATGTTCAAAATCAGGGCAAATATCGGGCGTCATGGCCCTACCCCTTTGTTTTGAAAATTCGGTATTCAAATTGAGTGCATCGCTGTAATTAAAAATCTGACATAACCCTTTCAAATTTTGAAAACGCAAGAAAAAGAGTGAGAAGAAATTTAAATGAGGGGTTTTAAACTAAACAATCATTTAAAGTTAAATAATAATCATGATGCTTACTCCTCCCGGACACCTGGTCCCATCTCTCGCTTGTTAGGGGTCCGTCGATGCTCAATTTGGTGCTCTATTGTGAATGCTGTCATTTGTGTCAGACTTACATGTATGCATTTTGCCGTGTGGAGCTCGTAAAAATGTTCCCCGTGAGGGGTTTGACAGTAAGTGTTTTGATTTTTTTCCCTGATATGGTCGCCGTAGCACTTTCTATATAGACATACCATCAGACAGTGCATGTTTTAAGATATTATTATTTTCGTGCGTGAACATCGACGGCGGGTGTGGCTAGCCAAACAGGGGATGCTTACTCCTCCCGGATTGCTAGGATTCAGTCGATGCTCAATTTGGTGCTCTATTGTGAATGCTGCTGAGATTATCGTCAGGGTCTTCTTTAACTCATGAGTTTAATGAATCTGGAAGGTTTATTAAGAAAGGGTAATTAAAAAAGATATAAAAGAGGAAAAATATCATTTTCTGTTTGACCGGTTTTTTTGTGATATCGTCCCTAGTTTAGCGCTAAAATTGTGATGAAAATTACACAACACTATTTTAAATAAGAATGATCCCTCGGTTTTTTTTCAAATATATTTTCTGAAAGGTAATGATGTCCTGAGTACAGATATAAAACTTTTTTGTCCAGTATATTTTCTGAAAGGTAATGATGCCCTGAGTACAAATATAAGACTCATCTGTGAATTTCAGTCGGAATCCTCGTGTGATAATATATTTGAGCTCACTACAGCCAGCAGAGCTAGACTCTTAAGATTGTTCATGAGATTATCTTGTTCTTCATGCTTGTATGATGGTGTGTGTTAAATTGTCTTAAGTTTATTTATCTTAACTTAATTCTAATATTAAGTTATATCGGGAGTTCTCATATCGGGAGTTCGCTCTCATATCGGGAGTTCGCTTCTTTTCATATGGTGGAGGTTTTTGTTTTTGTTTGCTTTGGTTCCTGTTTTATCCTGATTTTGTATGCCTTCGGTTTCTGATTTTCTGAATTATCGATTTTGTACTGTAGACAGGGATATGGTCATTATCCATATTTGTCATTATTGCTTTTTTGGCCTCTTCAATTATGTCGTCATCTAAGATTGAGTCTATTATACACACATCAATTTCGCATTCCGCGAGAACGCTGGTTAACCGAACAAGTCGCACGTACATGTAATCCTGATAATCGCATCCTTTCGTCCTATAATTGCAAGGTTTGCCCAAGGGTCTCGTTACTTTATGTAATGTCTTTTCTCTCAATGATTTTAGAACGTCTTAATTGTCTGGTCTTCCTTGTTCCTTTATTGTTTATTGTTGTGTTTGCCCACATTGTGTTTCGGTAATTTGCAGTAGTCCTGCAACCGAGTCTAATCAGAGATCCCCTTCTTCTTTTTGACGCAGATATATAATTGTGTATATATTATATGGATATCTTCGAGAAAGATTTACAGGCCCTCTGTTTTTATCCCAGTTTTCATATTCATCTGTACGATATTTTGGTACCTGCGTTTCGCTGTATGGTTTGTATGGTCATCTGAAATTGAGGAGGCTTTAAAACTCACAATTCTTCGATCTCCGAATCCAGTTTCTTACAGGACAAGTGGGAAGTCTATGCGCATGCAATCCGTATAACCATATTTGCTTCTTACCTGGCGACTGGTCGTCCTAAGTTGGCAGCGACTGTCAGTTGGTCTAGTTTGTTCATGTCCAGTCTTTAGGGTTTGGTGTTTGGGTGTTTTATTTGGTGTTACTTTCCCTTATGTGTCTTTGTGTATGCTTGTCTACTTTGTGTTTTGCTGTGGATACTGCAATCTAGTCTTATTGGAGATACCCTCCTTTATTTTCTCTTTAAAGCAGACGGACGGAATCTCCATTATTATGATACATCCCATTCATTAACGGGAGTAGAAGTAACAAAGGATCTAGTTTTAATGACATGTTTAATACAATTTATAGGATAGACAATGATTACTCTCAACAATGAAGAAATTATCTCAACTGTCACTTTTCGTAACATTTACTGTACATCATTATGGGCAATACGGATAATTGCAAATACATCTAACAAAAATTATACGTATGTTTTAGCGCACTTTTTGATTGTTCTCCATTGTCCTGAGGTCACTTGGGCAGAAAAGGTTCCCAAGTTATGAACAATGATTTAAGTAGATGGTTTAATGCGAATCAGAACGGACATTTTTCACGCGCTGTAGTTGCGATATTGTAAATTTTGGAAATGCTTTTGAACAGTCGGGACGGTGCAGCCTATGGCTCTCTGGGTAATTGGAGAAGTGAGAGGGTTGTGCGCACGTAATCCAGGATAACCACACCATTTGCTACTTGCGTGACAGATGGCCGTCCAAAGTCGGCACCGGTTATCCATTGGTCTCGTCGGTTTATGTGTAGTCTTTTGTGTTTGATGTTTACATGTCGTGTGTCTCTTTTCCGTCTCGTGCTGTACTCGTCTTTTGTGTTTTTGCATCGGGTGTTTTGGTGTTTTACTGTTGATGCTGCATGCAACGGAGTCTTGTTGGAGATCTCCTCCCTTCTTTTTGAATAGGAAAATAAGCATTCTGTATTATAAATTCATAAGGGTGTCCGAAACCCCTCTGACCAGCCTCCAGATCAACGCCTGGTCGTTTCCATGGAAGTTAAACTCGTCTGAATGTTAAACGTCTTTAAATTCACTAGCATCATTTAAAACCTGATAAATTAACAGCATGGACCAGACATGCACGTTTCGGGTACTAAACCCTCGTCAGTGATCCTCAGTCTAAACAATGTAATAGGTCCAAAAAGTATGATAATTATTATGTCCAAAAATGTATCAAAAGACGTAGCAGAATGAGTGGGATATGATGCTTCAGGACCCACGTTTGTCAAAGTCAAATATCAGTTCTCCATCGGTATCATTGATGTCTCGATAGATCATAAATCGCTTGTTTGATTCTATGCTAGCTTTACACTCCTCTGTTATATTTGTACTACTAATTTAAGCTGTGGTTTATAGTCGTTAGACGAAGTCCTACCATCCTTGCGGTAGCATATCTCATTGAATAGATAAATGCCCTTTTACTGCACCATCGTAGGAAATATAACCAATGAACTGTCTGAATAATTAGGTAGAAAGACACTAATGGTTGAAACTTTGACAACGCACGCGTCATACTTATCGTCATGACTTTCCCGGGTTTCTGGCCACTATCATAATAAATACCGTAGTAATCTATACATTTTTAAATGCGAGAGTTTATTTACAAATGTAATTCTTCCAAGATGATGCGTCTGTCCTAATTATCGATAAAGGACAGACAAACTTTTGAATTAAAGTCAGATGTAAATAATGTACAAATCTAGCCGTTGCGGCCTTCTCCACAGTCAATATCAACCATCCTGAAAGTACGGAGGACGTCATTGGACGATAAGTAGGTCTGCAATTACCACAAAGCGGGACTAGTTAGTTTAAGAACATACGATGCTATTGATGTCATCGATGAAACATTTTGGCTTATGTTGCTGAAGGTTCGAAGGATGTTGAAGCTATCGTTGTTGGTTCATTGCAGTAAATCATTATGTTTCAAGGATTTAGTCAATAATTCGTCAGTTATTCCCCTAATACTATCATTTCTTATCTAGGGTAGGGAAAAGGAGTGAACCCTGCAGATGTGAAAGCATTCGATGTCATCAATGACACATTATCTGTTCAGATGATCATCAGATACAGTTATACCGAATTGAAGCGGCGGGTGTTGCATGCAAGTGTGAGTTTCTTACTCTTCTTTGGCACCTGGTCTCACTCCCATATCGGAAGTTCGCTTCTTTTCATGCGGTGGAGGTTTTTGATTGTTTGCGTAGGTTCCTGTTTTATCCTGATTTTGTATGCCTTCGGTTTCTAATTTTCTGAATTATCGATTTTGTGCTGTATACAGGAATATGGTCATTATCCATATTTGTCACACAGATCCTTTAAACCTGAGATGTATCTGCGATTGTCTGGGCTTGTCAGACAGCTCTGTAGCAATTTAGTTGTAGGTTAAATAGCCTTCCAATGAAATATGGATGCTTTGCATACCAAGTGTCTCAGTAAAATATATGTCACTATAGCCATTAGATGCTCAAAGTATACGTTTTGATGTCATGCAACCTAAAAAAGGATATACTCCTGATAGAAATATTATAAAGTTTTACTGTTTGGTTATTTTCTTATACTGGATAGACGTTTGCAAAAAGGATGCACCAATTCTGTCTTTACTTGCAATCAAGATTGCCGCAAACTTGTGGATGAAATTAAAACTGATATTGTCTTCATAACAAATTCCCGGAGCTGCACACTGAATAAGTAATACAATCTTGAGAGTGATGCTCTTTTCAAAAATGTTAAACACGTGTGTATTAAATATGCATCGAAGAAGTGAAATCAAATCTTGGATCTCCATCGGTATCAATATTATCTCTATCGATTGTAAATCGTTTGTCAGACTCTATGCTAGCTCTACACTCCTCTGTTATATTTGTAGCTATTAGCCGAATCTCTAATCTGTGGTTTACAGTCGTTAGGGAATGGACGAATTGCCTCCATCCGTCTGGCGATATGTTTACATTGAAAAGATAAATGTCCTCTAACTGCACCATCGTAGGGGATATGACTAATGAACTATCGGATAAATTTAGGTAGAAAAGCACTAATCTTTGTAAGTTTGACCATTTTGTTATTTTCTTGACAACGCGTGAGTCATACTTACTTTTCTCGTGCTTCTCGGGCTCCATTTCGTTCTCATTATATATACCGTAGTAATCTATACATTTCAAATGTGATAGTTTGTCTAATACTTCCAAGAAGACACGTTTATCCTCCTGATCAATAACTTGAATATAGAGAACAGACAGACGTTTTAATGATGGTAAAGTCTTAATAATTTCGCATAATCTAGCCGGTTGGCGGCCTTCCCCAACCGATGAGCTATCTCCACAGTCAATATCTACCAAACCGAACGTACGAAGGACGTCATTTGACGATAAGTATGTTTGTAATGAAAACAAAGCGGCACTAGTTAGTTTAACTCCATATAATGCTATAGACGTCATCGAAGAAAATTTTCGGCTGATTTTGCTTAAGGTTCGAGGGATGTTGAAGCTATCGATGTTGAGTGATTGTAGCGTATCTGTATGTTTAAGAAACTTAGGCAATGATTTGTCTGTTATTCCCGACTTAATATCATTTCTTATCTCGAGTAAAGACAACGAGCGAACCTTGCCTTGATAATGTGAAAGCATGTGAGCAGTATTTAGGATGTCATCTGTGTCACTATCGCTGTTCAGTAGAATATCAGAAACACAACACCTTAAAACCTGAGATGTATTTGTATTTTTCTGGGTTTGTCTGATATCTCTATAGCAGTTAAGCTGTAGTTTGAACAGCCTTGTAACTAAATCGTTGTGCTTATCATAAAACGTTTCTCTATAATTCTGTATGTCACTATCTTCATCAGATGCTCGAAGAATATATTCTGTTGCCATGCAACCTATATAGGGATGTAATCCTGATAGAAATATAATAACATTTTCCACTTCGGTAATGAATTTGATACTGGATAGACGTTTGCAAAAGGATTCACCCATTCCATCTTCACTTGCAATACAGACTGCCGCGATGAACTCTTGTATAGATTTGTGGAAGAAATTCAAGCTAACATTGTCTTCGTAACATGCACCCGGAGCTGCGCTTTGACTAAGTAAACCTATTTTCAGAGCAATGTCCAAGTATGATTTTCCCAATTTGTTTTGAAGTTCCCTTCTTTGAAAAACAAGATGCGTTTCGTTTGAAATAAGATCATGATATGCAATTTCACCTAACCTACCTAAAAGGGCAATGAAATCTTTGACATGTTGGTTACCTTTTATCCTTTCAGTTAATGTCTGATATTTTCCTAGATGCTCAGTAAACAGTTGAGGCGAGTCCTGGTCGATATCTTTCTTCTTTAAGGCTCTGCCAATCAGCATATTTATCAAAGCTGTATACAGACTTGTCATTCCCTTTCCAACGGATTTTTCTTCGTAACAAATCTGTACACATGCAAATGTTAACAAGGGGACCTGTATAATTGACTGGCATGATAAATTCTTCAGCTTGTGCGTCACCTCAGAAAGTGAGGTAGAGTACTCAACGGAGTTTCTTTCAATGTCGTAGTAATTAATAAGGATATTTTCAATGGCCTGTTGTTGACCAACTTCATCAAGTCCCTCTATGTCAACTACCCGATCTTTACTGTGTACTGAATCAATTACTTCATCAAAAGCCCAGTGCCTCGAGGTCCAAAAAATCGTGGAGTTTTCCATATTGTCTGAGATAGGAAGTCCTTCGTGTCTTAGTTTCGTCTTCGCTTCTTGAGAGAATCTCCATTCATCAAGACCATCTATAACCACTAAGCATCTGTACTCGGTACTCGATATTACGTGGTGTATGGTCTCGTGACATGTAGGTTTACGTCCAAATATACCCCAACAGATCATATCAATCACTGATGTATGTGATGGGTCCACATGCCTCAGAGATATGAAAAATAGGAATGGAAAGCTTCGCAATTCTTTCTCCCATTCTCCAATATCAGCAGAACTATCGACGTGTTTAATTCCAGAGCACCAATCCTTCAATAACTTGCGACAAAACAAAGACTTCCCACGAGCCGCTTCGCCGCGCATATAAACATTCCTCGTCATTTTCCCTTCGATCCAAAACAAATCCCTAGGGTTGTACAGGCGTCTCTTTAAGTCAACGACTTTCCGTTGCCTAAGAAGGTGCCTTACTTTGTTGCTGTACTCTAAGTCTTCCCTAATGATGACAGGTACATAGAGTTCCTCTATAGGTAAGACACCTTTTTTGAAAAATGGTGAAACAGGGATATTTTTTGTTTCTTCCAAGTGAAGATCGTAGAGAAGCGATTGCAATTGCTTAACCCTGTATTCCATACCTGGAAATGGAACGAATACATGTGACAAAGAGTAAAGTTCCTTATGCATGGATACTTAAAGTTGTAAATATACTTTACGTCATTCTCACTGCACTATATAAAGCCCCGTTCCACTGCAATCCCGCTGTACCTACGTTCATTTCCGACCTCGAAAACTGCCATGTTGGAAGTGAACGGCTCTTAGTCGTATCTTGGTCTGGTGCAGCGAATGTTGGTCCACATTCGATCGGTATTGGAGCGGGCACTCTTTAGAGGTCGGGAAAAGTTTCCCGTATTCTTTCAACCGGTCGAAAAAATACGGGATACTTAACCGCTCTCTTTGTAGTCGTGAAATGGTCGGCGCTTGGTCGGGATAGTCTGGAAAGAGCGTGGATAAAGCGTGGTCTGATCGGCATTCAACTAAACCCTGCTCTCTTCACGCACAAGATATGCTTTTATTACGCCCTGATCTTTACCCGTCTACGCTCTTATCACGATCTATCCACTACCGATTCAATGTTCGCTGATCTTACCAAGACCTTCTCTTGATTATCTTGCGATCTATTCACCAACCAAAGCTTCAAATAGGATATGTGCTTATGTCATTCATTTTCTCATACTGATATTGATTTGAAATACTTATCAAATTGTTGCGGCGGTGACAACTCAAACGAGATACCAATGTGTCTATCTTGGCTATCAAATGCCATTTTTTAAAGAAGGTTTTTTTTTATTTTGATCGCGACACTATCGGGTAAGCCATGGTCAAAACGAGGAATATGGGCTTCTTATTGGCCGATACGATCATTGGATGACAAATGAGATCAGTTTAAGATGGAAATTGTGTTTTAAACGGGAATGTGTCGGGGACACTCGGTAATAGATCGAGATTGCATCGGGAATAGATCGAGTTTTGGACGGGATTGGATCGGAGTTTAATAGGTTAAAACGGACTTGGTCGGCAATATGGTCGTGAGAAGTAAGTCCGCGTTAATACGTGAATTGGTCATAAATTGATCGGAAATCAGTCTAGAATAAAGCATGATGTCAACAAAAAAGGTCGGGAAAGGTTTACCCGCTCTTGCGAAAATTTCGGTCGGGAATGATCGTAGGTACAGCGGGATTACAGTGGAACGGTGGCTTGTGACATTGACAGAGCGGTTTTCTTTCAATATAGGATGAAGGAAACGGGTTCTACCGAGATTAATTTGAAGTGCACCAACATAACACATATGCACAAATAATTGGTCCCTGTAAAGTGCGAAACGATACAAAAACGAAACGAAACGAAACAAATCGAAACGAAACGAAACAAATCAAAACGAAACGAAAAAAATCAAAACGAAACGAAACAGATCGAAACGAAACGAAACAAAACAAAACGAAACAGATCAAAACGAAACGAAACAGACCGAAACGAAACGAAACAAAACATAAAACTTAAAGAAAATGAGGGAAAGAGGAAAAATCGCCATAAACGAATATTTCAAGACAACATCAGCATGTAATATTGCCTTAATCCAAGAGTTCTACATTTGTAACTAGTAACGAGAGGGTTTCTTGAAAGAGTCAAAGTTGACAATTAAAAAAAGTAAATGTCAAATGCCATTCATGTATTGAAGAGGAAGAAAAGGGATGGGATAGAAAACCACGCTATGACACCGTAATGAGATCATAAAACGGGGCGGGGCACATTTCAGGAAAATAAATCTTATTCTTTTTCGAACGAAATATGCCCCCAGTTTTTAATTGTTCTCATTTTTCAAATACACATAACAGAACAGTTCCGTTTCCTCTGCGCTAGACTCCTCCCTGCTAAATAATATTTTTCCGTCTATGACGAGATTATTCATCCCATTCACTCTCCTTTAAAATGCAATTGTGCATATACCGTATATATTATGTTTTAATCGTCAACTTTGATTCTTTAAAAAAAAACCCCAGCCACAAGAACTAACGGTTGAAGGCAATAATGAGGGGGTGGACAGGGACAAAGGGAGGGGAGAGAAAGGTGGCGGGAGGAGGGAAGAAGGGGGCGAGAGGAGGGACAGGTGATTGGGAGGGTAACAGTAACCCCCAAAAAATAGGAAATTATTTTAATATAGATAAGCTTGCTCTTATGCGTTCATGTACATAATCTCAATTTTAAAAATTACCACGAAATTCATCTATATCTACCTTAAAAAAATTTCCTGATCGCTTCTCTAGCCGCAATTTTCAATTCATATTTTTCAAATACTTCAGGCTCGCTTCGCTCACCTTAGTTTCTCATCTTAACAGATCTATTTCCTTTTTCAAGGTTTAAAAAAGGAAATAACCCAAATAACTTCACTATTGCACCAATTTACACTTTAAAGTTTAAACATTCGTCTTGACCGCCCAAGACCCCCCCCCCCCCAACGGGGAGGAGGCGGCAGGAGGAGAGTGTTACCCCCTGAACCTTCAATAAGATCTGGTCTTGAAATATTCGTTCTCGGCGCATTTTCCTCTTAATCTCATTCTCTTTAAGTTTCATGTTTTGTTTCGTTTCGTTTCGATCTGTTTCGTTTCGTTTCGATCTGTTTCGTTTCGTTTTGTTTCGTTTCGTTTTGTTTCGTTTCGTTTTGTTTCGTTTCGTTTCGATCTGTTTCGTTTCGTTTCGATTTGTTTCGTTTCGTTTCGATTTGTTTCGTTTCATTTTTGTTTCGTTTCGCACTTTACAGGTACCCACAATAATGTACTTTTGTGCGACAAATAAGTCCGCATGTAAGGTTCACATCGTAACCACAAATAAAACATTTTAAGGATAAACATCAAATAAGTACATATCAATTATTCAGTCTAAAAGTCGAGATGGCAAGACAAAATCATTAGAATTTCCATTGGAACGGTTGCGAATCTCGGACTCAAAAACATCCCGAAGTAAGACCAGGTGCCCGTGAAGAGTAAGCGTTTCCTGATCGCATTCAACACCCGTTGCAACAGCTCCTTGAAAATTTATTAAATGATTCACTCGATGTACAAAAAGAAGGGAGGAGATCTCCAACAAGACCCCGTTGCAGCATCAACAGTAAAACACCAAAACACCCGATGCAAAAACATAAAAGACGAGTACAGCACGAGACGGAAAAGAGACACACGACATATAAACATCAAACACAAAAGACTACACATAAACCTACGAGACCAATGGGCAACCGGTGCCGACTTTGGACGGCCATTTGTCACGCAAGTAGCAAATGGTGTGGTTATCCTGGATTACGTGCGCACAACCCTCTCACTTCTCCAATTACCCAGAGGTCTCGAAGAACGTACAATTGTGGTGTAAAACAACCTCCTCATTGTAAGATGACATCACACAAACAAGACCGCGAAACGCAGAGGCCCCAGAGACACAGATGAATATGTAAATGGATATAAAAAGAGGGCATGCTTAATACAGTCCGTGCTCTGCCGGCTGTAGCGAGCTCATGTATGTAATCACCCGAGGAGTCCGACTGACATTCAGAGAGGACAGGTGGTCGGGACCCTGTCTTTTCTAAAGAGGTTTGGACAGGGCCCGTCATGGAGTCCCGTCGTCACAGTCAGTCAGAGTGCAAGTCTCAAGGATGCGCTTGTACAAGACTGTAGATTGGTCAAGTACCAAGCCTAGTGTCCATCTGGTGACATTAGGATCAAATCCACGGTATAAAAGGCGTTTGATGATTCTGACGCATTTTCGATGGTTATGCTGCCAACTTTGATCCTTTTTATTTTGTTTATCATATCACCATAAAAGACAGGTTGTGTAATACCCATAGTAATGTACTCTGTTGCATGTATAGATCCGAATTTTAAAAGAAGTTGACTGTAATTTTTGTAAAATTTCCAGAAAGTCTTAACTAGTTTATGAAAGCGGAAACCTTGACCTAAAAGTTTTTTGGTAATTTGTAAATTTCTACTGTGAAAATCCAAAATATCAGTACATGCTCTAGCGTACCGGATGAGCTGTGATATGTAAATGCCGTATGACGGTAATCTTGGAACATCACCGTCAAGCCAGGGGAAATTTACAATGTTGAAGAACCATACAAGACGAACCATAGAATATAAGTTGTTCCGCTTTCATAAACTAGTTAAGAAATTTAGAAAAAATACAGTCAACTTCTTTTAAAATTCGGATGTATACACGCAACAGGGTGCATTACTTTGGGTATTACACAACCTCTCTTTATGGTGATATGGTAAAAAAATTAGAAGGATCAAAGGTAGGAAGCATAACCATCGAACATGTGTCAGATTCATCAAACGCCTTTTATACCGTGGATATGATCCTTATGTCACAAGACAGACAATAGGCTTGGTAATTGATCAATCTACAGTCTTGTACCAGCGCATCCTTGAGACTTGCATTCAGACTGACTGTGACGACGGGACTCCATGACGGGCCCTGTCCAAACCTCTTTAGAGAAAACAAGGCCCCGACAACCTGTCCTCTTTGAATGTCAGTCGGACTCCTCGGGTGATTACATACATGAGCTCGCTACAGCCGGCAGAGCACGGACTGTATTACTCACGCCCTCTTTTTATATCCATTTACATATTGATCTGTGTTGCTGGGGCTTCTACGTTTTGCGGTCTTGTTTGTGTGGTGTCATCTTACAGTGTTTTACACCACAATTGTACGTTCTTGGAGACCTCTGTGTAATTAGAAGTGGGAGGGTTGTGCGCACATAATCCAGGATAACCACACCAGTTGCTATTTGCGTGGCAAATGGCCGATCAAAGTCGGCACCTGTTGCCCATCGGTCTCGTCTGTTTATGTGTAGTCTTTTGCGTTTGATGTTTACATGCTGTATGTCTCTTTTTCGTCTCATACTATGCTCTTCTTTTGTGTTTTTGCATCGGGTGTTTTGCTGTTTCGCTGTTGTTGTTGTAACAGGGTCTTGTTGGAGATCCCCTCCCTTCATTACAAATAAGAAAGCTATAGTTAGAGTGAAATAGTTTCATGAATGTTAAACGTCTTCAAATTCAATAGCATCATTTTAGAAGTTGGCTACATGTGCCCTCGGGGACTCCTGGTCCAAATCCAATAGCATCACTTTAGAACAGATAAATTTGCAGCATGGACAAGACATGCACGTGTCGGATACTTAACCCTCGTCAGTGTGATCCTCAATCTAAACAATATGATATGAACAATTACTGTGAACGTTGTAATGTCCAAAAATGTACCAAACGACATAGCAGATTGGGTGTCATATGATGCTACAGGACCCAAGTTTTAGATAATTTCAAAAGTATTTGATAACAAAACCTTTCGAATGCGTTGAAAAAACGATCAAATTTGAAAGATGTGCCCTCGGGGACTCCTGATCCACCAGCAGTGATATACAACAAAAATGGACAATGGACATATCACAATATACAGTACAAAATTGATAATTCAGGGAATTACATGACAAATATGGATAATGACCATATCCCTGTCTACAGTACAAAATCGATAATTCAGAAAATCAGAAACCGAAGGCATACAAAATCAGGACAAAACAGGAACCAAAGCAAACAAAAACAAAAACCTCCACCATATGAAAAGAAGCGAACTCCCGATATGAGAGTGAGACCAGGTGCCCAGGAAGAGTAAGCATCTCCTGCTTGCATGCAACACATACCGAAGGCATACAAAATCAAGATAAAACAGTGTGAAAGAAATTCATTGAAAAACTTACCTTCCGACTGTACGGTTGCAACATCTGAAAGCTTTGGTTCCTCTAAAATTTGATAATAAAAAATGATTAATGTCAACTTATTAATGTACAATACTACTGGGAGATCGAGAGAGTGAATTCTATAACTGTAACTTCATCTCTCTATGACAAATATGGATAATGACCATATCCCTGTTTACAGCACAAAATCGATAATTCAGAAAATCAGAAAACAAAGGCATTCAAAATCAAGATAAAACAGGAACCAAAGCAAACAAACAAAAACCTCAACCATATGAAAAGAAGCGAACTCCCAATATGGGAGTGAGACCAGGTGCCCAGGAAGAGTAAGCATCTCCTGCTTGCATGCAACACCATCTATATATACACCTATCAATCCATAAATTCATCTATCAATCCATACATCTTTTCATCATATTTCAAAATGTGAGTCAAGTGGAAGTGATAACAGTGGAAGAAGTTCCAATGTACTTTTTAACATTGTACATGGCAAGGATTTAGACTTATCTTAATTGAAACCCATATTTGTCAATGGTTATGACTGTATCATAATTAGAAAAAATATATTAAAAATCAAACGTCTTCATATTCAATAGCATCATTTATGCAGCATTGGCCAGACATGGCATGTTCGTTTCGGGTACTTAACCCCCTTCAGTGATCATCAATTTAAACAATGTAATATGACCACAGAGTGTGAAATTTATTATGTCCAAAAAATAACCGAAAAATTGCAGGATGGATGGGATATGATGCTTCAGGACCCTTGTATTAGAAATTTCAAGATATTTGGTAATGAGAATTTTCGAATGCGTTGAAGAGACAGACGATCAGCCGAAGATGTACATTAATAAAAGAAATATCAAAGTTAGCAAATTATCGAAATGATTCACCACGAAAAGGAAACACTATCACGTCAATGAAGATTGCAATGAAGTAATATGACAGTTTGACTTATTATCATAATTATTGAAATAAGTATATTATTGGACTAATCTTCATTAAACGATAGAATTAAAGAAGGCAAAGTGTACAATTCTGTTATCTTAAAGAATGTTGTATCAATGTTAAACGTCTTCAAATTCAATAGTAGCATTTAAGAACATATAAATTCGCAGCATGGACCAGACATGCACGTTTCGGGTGCTTAACCCTCGTCAGTGATCCTCAATCTAAACAATGTAATATGACCAAAGAGTGTGGAAATTATTATGTCTTAGAATCTACCGAAAGAGGTAGCATGATGGGTGGGATATGATGCTATAGGACCCACGTTTTAAAAATTTGAAGAAATTTGGTAACAGAAATTTTCGAATGCGTTGAAGCGACAGTTAGTAAATGATCAAAGTGATTCACCACGAGAAGGAAACCCTATCCCTGTACGTCAATGAAGATTGCCATAAAGTAATATAACTGTGTGACTTATTATCATAATTATTAAATTAAGTATATAACTGAACTAAACTTCATTAAACGATATAATTAGAAAAGACAAAGTATATAATTCTGCTGTATTAAAGAATGTTGTACCAGTTATGCATTTTTCGGAAAGAAATCCTCATTAATGATACATGTACATGTACCTCATGCCAGTTGTTTTAAACTTTGAAAGAAAAATAAAATAAAAATAAATAATGATCAACAAATTAATTAACTGATTTATCAAGGTACATGTACCAGCCGAAAAATATAAATGAATCAAATCAAAAGAAGGGCATCTCGAAATCTTAATGATTTAATGGATGAAAGTAAAACCCGAAAGCCGAGAACATATTCCAAAAACATATTAACCTAAATACTCTGCTACATACTCCGCCAAATCTCTACGTTCGTTCTTTTGCAGGCTGTCAATTAAGGTTGTTAATTGATCATGAACTGACAAATCTCGGATCTTTGATCTCCATAGTAACAATGCTTTCATGTTCTTTGTTTTTGCATCATAGCCTCGGTCATATTCTATGTGATCTCTTTCAGCTTCGGTCAACCCCAGAGAAACACATAACATCAACCATTCCGCTCCTATTCTCGAAGAGAGGCCACGAAGAAATTCATCTGTTATTGAAATAGAAAAAAAATACTCAAAGAAAGCACAGTTGGAATATAAACATTATAAAATTACATTGTAAAATAAAGTTGAGCCTTCTATCTGACATATTATGATAGGACTGTTTACGATTATAAGTACCGTATCACATGAATAAGAATTCGAACGACTTAATGATTCAACGCAATTCCTGAACACCTTGTGTTCGGTATAAAGGATCATTTGATATGATCAAATACCTGGATTTCAATCAAAACAGTCGAACGATTTACAAGAAATTGATAAATCCAACACATCGTCAAAGTTTAGTAATGGAAAATTAGTATTGACTAATGAAAGGGGATTCCAGTTAATTAACGAAAGATATGGTGTCCACTGTATTTCCGTGACTTTTACATGATTATTCGAATGCAATACTATATTGAAAAAATATAATCGTTTCTGTAACACAGCGTAGCTTTTTTTGGCCCTTTATCAATTTGACATCATATATACATATATTATTTTGCTATTTCGGAAACTTGTCATTTCATCTAAAACTATCATAAAAATGAAAGGAGGTTAACATCTTAGCACTATCACCCCAATGATATTTTGAGCATACATTTAATTCATTTTATGTTACTGAATCGACCCTACAGGGAATTCGGAGCCGCTCAATCTCTGTGAAGTAAATACTCACATTCTAAATAAAAAAGCCATAAGTCTTAGACCAGAAGGTGCTACTGAAAATAAATTTGGCGGCGTATGAAAATTCCTAAGGCTGGACGCAACACTGATGATGATTTGTTATCCGAAACGCGTGCCTTGTGCATAATAAATTGGTTTGAATTTTTCTTCAAGAAGGTTTAGAGCTGGAACACTTCCATATTACCAATATCGTATGACACTGAACTGAAAATATTTACTGAGTACCTTCTTAACTTTTAGAACTTCCTAGAAGGTGTTTAAGCAATCTAAAACACGCGTTTTCCTACATGTTTCGTATTAAATTCACAATGCAAAATTAACGGAATATCACACGCGTTTCAGTAGCCCCCCTTAGACGAGAATTTTAAAGAAATCTCCACGCTGAAGATTTCCGATTTTCGTTACTTAAAATTTCTTCATGTTCAGTCCTTGTAATAAACACCACATCGGTATGTCGATCTAGTGGCACATAGGTAGTGCTCTAGTTTATCATGCGGGAGAACCGTGGTTCGAATCTGCACTTGGGGTGAAGTTTAAGTTTTCATCAGAATGTACATGTAGGGACCGACTTAATTCTTCGCAAAGTAATGGTAAGTGTAGAGTGACCAACAATATTCGAATTATTACTGGAATTACAGTTCACTTTGAACTTTTTTGAAAATTTGTTCTGACTTTCTAACTTACATACATATGTCATATCTATTCAGAAATAATTATATCTATCAGGATTTTTGAGAAGTGTTTGAATGTAGAGAAATTGTAGATATTGTCATATCATTACACAAAACTTTCATATACATATTACATATTGTAATCATTGCAATTGCTGGAATGCTGCTGTGATAATTTACAGAAGTTAGAAAATCTTTATGCCTGTAAAATGTTTGAATGTAGAGAAACTTCTAATATATCTTACCCATATGGTTATATCATTACACATGTGCACATACTGTCGCATTATCTAAAGATACACAAAACCGGTATTCGGTTCTATTTATTTACGTCTGCTGTGATATTTAAAAAAAGTTGGTTCTTTTGTCTTGTGTCATATAGTAAAGAAAGATCACTCTAATTGCATTTTAAATTATTTAACATGATGAAATACACATTCAGTCAGATTTTGCAATATAAGACGTGGTCATTGAATTTTTTTTCTATAAGAATCTGCACAATATAAAAAGGAATCATATGTGAAGTTTCTTTGGAAAATATTGGACTGAAAAGAAAATATAGCCAAGAAATGAGCATTTCCATTACAATCAATGGATGGATAAAAATCTTATCAGTTTCAAAATCTCAAAATTTTGGATGGTGACATCCAAATATTGTCTCTTACATCTGAATCATATTAGGAAATAAGAATTATGTGTGGTATCACCTTAATTAAGTCAAGTGATTGGCTTCATCTGGTTGCAAACACCCTCTGACGCGTGTTTGTAATTTTTTAATATCATTAATACAAATAACTGTCTTCGATGTAAATCGAAATGTTGCTTCCTCGTAAAGAAAAGCGTCTGTACAATAACCATTGGATTGATCATTTCTGTAATAAACATAGATAGGTTGGAATATAAGTATTCAAGACCATTCTGTAGTCAAATGTGTTCAAATTCAATAGCATCATTTTAAAACAGTTGAATTTGCAGCATGGACCAGGCATGAATGTTTCGGGTACTTAACCCTCGTCAGTGAAGATATAAAACCAGATATGCACGTTTCGGATACTTAACCGTCGTCAGTGAAAATATGAAATATTATCGGAAGTTTATCCTTGCGAGACCATATGGAGAATCCAACCCCATGAATGAGCAAATAAAAACAACAACAACAACCACAACAACAACAACAGCAACAACAACACTGCAACGAAACACCGTATTTTGTAAAGGTACCTGATAACGTTCTGTTTCTGTTAGAGGCAGAATTGACGCTTTGAGGAACACTTGCCATAATTCTTCAACTACTTGTTTTTAATCATGACAGCTCTAGAAAGACCCTCTGTAAAATAAGAAATATAACTTTAAGATATAAATTCATAATGATACACCCTTGTAGGTATGCTGTAAAAACAAACACATTTTGCTTATTCAATAAGTTTTATGTTGTCATCATTCCTAAGACAACTCTTCACTGTTCATCAACAGTTATACTATACATGTTATACTATACAATTGTACGTTTCGGGTACAACAGTTATACTATACAATTGTACGTTCTTCGAGACCTCTGGGTAATTGGAGAAGTGAGAGGGTTGTGCGCACGTAATCCAGGATAACCACACCATTTGCTACTTGCATGACAGATGGCCGTCCAAAGTCGGTACCGGTTATCCATTGGTCTTGTCGGTTTATGTGTAGTCTTTTGTGTTTGATGTTTACATGTCGTGTGTCTTTTTCCCGTCTCATGCTAACTCGTCTTTTGTGTTTTTGCATCGGGTGTTTTGGTGTTTTACTGTTGAAGCTGCAACGGGGTCTTGTTGGAGATCTCCTCCCTTCTTTATGTTATCGTTCATAGATATAAACATCCAAGGGGCAGCATTAGTCGCTCAGTCTCAAAATAGAGAATTATGAGATTTTCCATTGGAAAAGTTGCGAACCCCGGAATAAAGAACTTTTCAAAGTAAAAACAGGTGCCCGGGGAGAGACATCGTCCTCTGGTTGCATGCAAATGAGTTAAAGAAGATCCTGAGGAAAATCTCAACTGCACCCACAATAAAGCACCAAATTGAGCATCAACCGACCCCTAGCAAGCTAGAGGTTGGACCAGGTGCCCGGGAGGAATAAGCATCCCCTGTTGGCTAGCCGCACCCGCCGTCGACATTCATGCACGAAAATGATAAGAATATTTGAAAAAAACATGCACTGTCTGAGGTTATGTCTATATAGAAAGTGCTATGGCGAAAGGGAAAGTATTCAAAACACTTACTGTCAAACACCTGTCGCGACAGTTCCATGAAAACTTCTCAAATAAGTTAAATGTCTCGATGTACATATCGATGTGCATATCATGTACATATGTCTTGTTTAGTGATGTTGACAACAATTAAATGTTACTGATCATTCTGGAAAGAGGAATATCATATTACTTATAACTCGACCGTTCCTGTCGAAAATATAATGATTTTGCCTTATCTTCTTGACTTTGAGACAGAATAACTGATAGGTCCTTCTTGAATGTTTATAATATAAGATATTAAGAACTTCATGAATGATAATTAATGTTATTGTATAATATAACTATAATGAACTAGTAGCTTATTTGCAAGTCTGGCTCTAAAAGCAGTAAACGGTATGCTCAAATTTGTTTCACTGTTAACAACAATCTCATTTGGAATAAAGAAATTGCTTTCATATGTCCTAGTGTTATTAAATGCTCGAAATATTATCATTACTTCCGTGGTAGAAAGATTAAGATAAACATACTAAAGTATGAGACAGAAAAATAAAAACTCTGAATATTCACAGAGTTGCTATTTCCATGGATACCATTGATCTACATAGCTTTGACTATTAAGTCTTGTCTTTGTCCCTGTAAACTTTAAAGTTTGGGAAACAAAACGCAAGTCATTAATTATCATATCAGTATAAGATAAGAGCCAGGGATAATTAAAATGTGCACGACGTTCAACAAGTAAGGGTTATACTACTGTCTCCGAGGACGTAGCCCGAGGAGCAGTTGTATAACTCACTTGTTGCACGGCATTTGTTATGCCATCAAACAATTATCACCGTTGATTGAGTAATTATAAGTTGTCATTCCGAGTAGGATAAAACTACTCATGGTCAGTTAACAGTTAAGAATTTCATGCATTTCAAATGTAGATTTCAAAGAAAACAACGGTAAATTCGGTGGAGCATTTGTTGTTAAATGAGGGGAATGAATGTTAATAAAACTAGAAAGGTTTCTTGTTGCGGTTGCAACAAGAGTGTCTTCCTACTATACAATTTTTGGTTTGGAAATATGAAGGACGTCACATTACATGTATTTATATTATATATTTAAGTTTTCAAATAGCAGTAACATTAAATTTTCAAACCGATAATTGTTGGTGAGCAACCATTTGATTTTTTTTGGGGGGGGGGGGCAGGAATTCTATTGCCAGCCGGTAAAATTTTTTCAGCAATTTTCTGAGCAGGCCATTTTTTTCAGCCATTACCAGAGTCGGAGAAAAATTCTCGCCGGTTCTTCGGGCCGGATTTAAACAAATTTTCAAATGTTGTGAATGTCTGTGTAAGTTAAACTCCCCGCTGTTACAGAGTATGAGTTAATAACCGTTCCTTCAGATGTCTCTTTGCAATTAGCGAATTTCAGACAGATTGTATGATGTTTAAATAGAACCTTTTCTAGATTTTTGTGCCTATGCGTATTAGGTCTCTGGTAGATACAGCTATGTGAACAGTTTGTATTTATATTAATTAATTTTTTGACTTTAAATTGTCTGGCAAAAAGGGCCAGCAAAAATTTCCATATCATGCAATGTATCCTTACTTTTGCATGGTCCGGGAAAAAAAATTGCCGGCCCTTTGGGCCGGAATATTTTTTTCAGCATTTTTCAGAGCCGGGATTTTTTTTTTTTTTTTTGCAAATTCTTCCTGCCCCCTTCCCCATAAAAAAGGCGAGCTCGTAGCTGTAGAACCAATTTTCTTGAGAAGAGAAATGGTAATAACAAGTTACGTTCAATATATATATATAAATACCATGAGGTTCTCTCTGTGCAGGTTCAAATTTGGAAGCCCCCCCTTCCCTTTTTTCAAAGTTTATTTTGAATTTCCATCATGGCGACATCGTTCAATATAAACAGAACTGTTTTCGAAAAACGAGGGGAGGGTAGAATGTTGGAGAAATTGTTCATCAATTTGTAAATAAACCAACCGAAAATTATGTTCGAACGTTTGCTAGAATTAGAAATTAAACTTGATGTTCAAAATATAGTTATTGAAGTTTAGAAACAGGTTTGTATGTTAGAAATCGGAATCAAACTACCACTTTTTGTGTGTAAATTCTGGTTTGTAGCTGATCTCTTCTAAATTAATCAACTGTTTTAAAATCAAATTGTGTATATCGAAATGTATTTATGAAATGCATATTCATCATTGCCGTGAAATCGGAATTTGAAAATCTCAACACTGCTTTTCTCGAGTCGGACTCGGACTACCAATTTTAGTGTGCGCCCGATCTGTTGGCGTGAAGGTGTATCGAAATACCCAACTCAAAATTTCGATGCTCATATCTTTTCAACAGTAAGAGATAGGAAAAATCAGAAAGACTAAATAAGACAGATATATGGATAAAAAATAATAATATTGAAATTTTTAGGAAACTTCATAAGCTTAATTTTTGTTTACTATTATAAGCAAAAAAGTGTCTTCCTCCTATGAACTTCTGAATTTGGAAATATGAAGGACGGTGAAGGACGTCATCGTAATAAATCGTTACAGTGTGCATCTAGCATTTCATATCTTGCATGGCTGTCGACTTTCAAAAAGAATGGAAATTGTAGATAGCAAAATACGAGATATTTAAGCTTACAAATAGCAAAACATGAAATTTTCGGTCCTTTTGAGTAATTCGACGCTCCCGTCAAATATTTGAATCTACTAAAAAACATGATAAGAAAAATAACAGAGACCAAAAATAAAAAAGACCAATCTAGCTTTTACTCCAAACGTAACGTTGGAGAACTTTCATTGTCCTAGCTTACAGGGTTCTTGAGAAATCGCTGATCCAATTTTCCACGGTTACGAAAACAATAGGTCTTCCGACGGAAGTCGGAAGACCTAATAAAGGGAAACTGACATTTGAATTTTTCAAACTACAGTATAATATAGAGTACGCATATAGGAAGCGGATTTTAGGAGATGCGGTTAAGGATTCCCCTATACAAGTTTTCCAACAAATATTCAAAACTACGGGAATTCTCCGCTTTTATGATACTATTAGATCTTTGTTTCTGTTCAAAAGTATTCAATGGTACCTGTCAGTACATTATTCAATCGACATCTTGCGAGTTTTGTATGGTAGCTAATCCTATGCATATTGAACATGTTGCAAAGAGCGGATCTAGAGCGGGCTCGGAGTCAGGAATCCCCCCGGAAATTGTTAAAAAGCCAACATGATACCCCATTTCTGTGTATTTTCTATCAAAATCATAGGTTGGACCCCTTTCCATAACGGGCTGAATCAACCTTATGGAGAAGAAAAATCTAGATCCGCCCGTGACATTGAAAAAAAGTAGTTTAACCTGTAAATCGCGGAATTTTTGTTTCTTAATTCCTATTATGAAATGCCATTTTAGAGACACTAAAGCGAACATTCGGGTCCTTTTTTTATTGTGTTGTATTTTCAAAACGGGAGGCAATGGACGAAAGGTCAGTTAAGGACAGTTAACGGCTCAGTTGATCATTCAATGATTAGTTCAATCATCAATTCAATAATTGCTTCACAATGAAAAATATTGCACCGTCTGGACAGGTGTTAATTGCCGTCTGCAACGAAGACCATGCAACAATACGTGTTAAACGTCTTCAAATTCAATAGCATCATTTAAGAAAAGATAAATATGCAGCATAGACCAGACATGCACGTATTGAATTGCAGCATGAACCAGACATGCACGTATTGATTCACAGCATTGCATGTTGATTTAATGACCTCAATTCATTATCAAATTCCTATGATAGCATCAATGTCAGCGTACATTGTGCAATAAAGCAGTATGCTATCGAAAAAAAACAACACAATCAATAAACATTTTAATCTATAGACAATGCAGACCGATATTGCGTTAACATAGAGTATTTACTGCTTTGGATCCTCTGCTCATCTGTATGAAGAATATCTGTTAAAATCCTACATAGCAATTATTGATATTATTACATAACTACCACAACCTTTTTTGCATTAACGTACACATTGTGCAATCTTACAATCATATAAAGTATAGATAGAGCAACAGGGTTTAGTACCCGAAACGTGCATGTCTGGTCCATGCTGAAAATTTATCAGGTTTTAAATGATGCTATTGAATATAAAGACGTTTAACATTTGAACTGCTTGGTGAGTGTCACTGCTGGTGGACCAAGAGTCCCCGAGGGCACATATAGCCAAGTTCGATCAACTTCGGTTGATCGTCTGTGTCTTCAACGCATGTGGAATTTCTGTTTCAAAATTTCTTGAAACTTCTAAAACGTGGGTCCTGTAGCATCATATCCCACCCATTCTGCTACATCTTTTGGTACATTTTTGGACATGATTTTCATACTTTCTGGCCATATTACATTGTTTAGACTAAGGATCACTGACGAGGGTTTCGTACCCGAAACGTGCATGTCTGGTCCATGCTGAAAATTTATCAGGTTTTAAATGATGCTATTGAATATAAAGACGTTTAACATATTAAACATTTTAGAAAACTTTTTTACATAGACAAAAGTATGCTGTAATGTTGTCCAACTTCTCTATTGAGATTATCCCTTGTGGTCCGTAGTTCACCATCATTCGTCCATTATGACAATAGTCGGGCATGTCCATTATGAATTATGATTTTCTCAGTACAATATATGATATTTAAGGAATTTTACGATATTTAAGAAAAATGTACCTCTGATCGATAGTTTGCTAAATTCATAAAATTAATATATTTTAGAATTAATGGTTACATTGAATCCCAAGTTATTGCACATTTGGTAAATCAAATGTTTTGAAAGAAATTCCAGAAAGAAAATTTTCAATATCAAGCTTTTTTATCGTCAAATGATATTATGGGTGATCATTAGGATAGCTATTATTGCCCTTCATTTTAAGGTATTATGATTTATAAGAGAGTATATGAATCTAAGAACGAAATTCAATGTTCATGAAAACGTAAAGTAAAGACACTTAAAGTACATTGTATCAGGCCGTAATACGGAAGCGTATTACTGCCAGATTGGTAAGCACTCTTTCTTATTCATTTTCACACTTTTTCTGTAAACTTTACATTTTTTATTTTAATTTTACAGTTTGTTGTGTATATTTTAAACTGTTATGTGTACATTTTACATTTTTATGTGTAAATTTCACACTTTTATGTGTAAATTTTACACTTGTAAATATTTACTCTTTTAAGTGAAATTTTTACTCTTTTATGTGTAATTTTTACACTTTTATGTGTACAATTTACACTTTTATGTGTAAAATTTACACTTTTATGTGTAAATTTTACACTTTTATGTGTAAATTTTACACTTTTATGTGTAAATTTTACACTTTTTGTCAGTAAATTTGACACTTTTTACTGTAAATTTACACTTTTATGTGCCAAAACAAAAAACAAATTATAGAAATGTATCAAAACGGCACTAAATCGATTCCCTTCAGTAAGGACAGTCTACGAGGTTTACCTTTTACTATAGTCCTTCCATTCTGGCTCATCTGGAAGAAAATAAGTAGGAGATTCTCCTAATGACAATGTTGCAAGGATAACAGAGAACATATAACCTTAAAAAAGATAATTTCCAGATTCTATAAATTGCACAGAAAAACCTCATAGCGTTCTTAGATTATAGTGTATCAATATCATCTGTGAAACAACTCTACTATTCTCAGAGTACTATAACAGATTGAAGTTTTATTGAATAATACCGATTTTAAGGTTTTTTCTCTTGTCCTTGACCGTTTTTTTTTAGCAAGACATTTAACTCTCATGCAGGCTATTTAAAGCAATTTCAGTCATGCTAGTTATTGAACAAAAGAAGGAAGCAATCAAAACTCTTAACATTGTGACTTACCAAATGCAGATTAAGAATTTCATATAAAAGTGGCGCCAACAGTTTAAGAATTTAAGAGCATGGCTAGGGGCAAAGGTCAATACAGAATGAAATTCTTGTGCGAAAGGACAGCTTCTTATACGTTGCTAGGAGATAACTGTTGGTTCCCATGTTAATAATCCCAGGATAGGAGGGAAACAGTAATTTGCTACTCTTTTATCATTTATGACTATGGGATTCCCTTACCAAAATTCTAACGAGGCATGCTCACCGCGTGTCCTATAGAGGCCGCTACTGATTACATGACTGCATGTTGATTTAAGAATCAGAAATTAATACATGTATTGATTTCAGTGTAATGTTTAAAACATCCTTTAACGTTTGAATGTTTTTTTTTTTGAAAACCTTGATATATATAACAAAAAATAGATTAGAATATCAAACACCTTTTTATACCGTGGATATGATCCTAATGTCACCAGACGGACACAAGGCTTGGTACTTGACCAATCTATAGTCTTGTACAAGCGCATTCTTGAGACTTGCACTCTGACTGACTGTGACGACGGGACTCCATGACGGGCCCTGTCCAAAGTTCTTTAGAGAAGACAGGTTCCCCACCACCTGTCCTCTCATAATGTACCAGCGCATTCTTGAGACTTGCACTCTGACTGACTGTGACGACGGGACTCCATGACGGGCCCTGTCCAAAGTTCTTTAGAGAAGACAGGGTCCCCACCACCTGTCCTCTCTTAATGTCAGTCGGACTCCTTGGGTGATAACAAACATGACTCGCGTCTACAGAGCACGGATTGTATTACGTATTCCCTCTTTTTATATCCATTAACATATTCATCTGTGTTGCTTGGGCCCCTGCATTTTGTGGTCTTGTATATGTGTGGTCACATAACAGTGAGGATGTTCTTTTACACAACAACTGTACGTCCTTCGAGACCTCTGGGTAATTGAAGAAGTGAGAGCGCTGTGCACACGTAATCCAGGATAACCACTCCATTTGATACTTGTCATCTTACAGTGAGGAGGTTGTTTTACACCATAATTGTACGTTCTTCGAGACCTCTGGGTAATTGGAGAAGTGAGAGGGTTGTGCGCACGTAATCCAGGATAACCACCCCATTTGCTACTTGCGTGACAAATGGCCGTCCAAAGTCGGCAACGGTTGCCCATTGGTCTCGTCGGTTTATGTGTAGTCTTTTGTGTTTGATGTTAACATGAAGGGAGGAGATCTCCAACAAGACCCTGTTGTTTGATGTTAACATGTCGTGTGTCTCTTTTCCGTCTCGTGCTGTACTCGTCTTTTGTGTTTTTGCATCGGGTGTTTTGGTGTTTTGCTGTTGACGCTGCAACGGGGTCTTGTTGGAGATCTCCTCCCTTCTCGTGTGGCAAATGGCCGTCCAAAGTCGGCACCAGTTGCCCATTGGTCTCGTTTGTTTATATGTAGTCTTTCTGTTTGCGCTGCAACAGAGTCTTGTTGGAGATCCCCTCCCCTCTTTTAAAAAAAAAATCAACACTAAATAGGGTCAGAATAGTGATTAAAATAGATTTAACAGGTCTAATAGTGTATGCCTTATTATCTTAGTAAAGATAATAACCAAATTATAGCAGGTACCAAAAAAATGCTAATTGACATTTAATAGCAAAATTGACTTACTTTCCAATATCATGTATCAGACTACAGCGATTTACCGTGATTAACCTTGCTTTTGAATTAACGAAGTTGAAACAGTTCCAATTCCATTAAACATGAATTCATCTAAAATAAGTATACAAAGTTGTCCTTGAAACTTTGTAAAGAAAATACACACGACAAAACGATGGATTTTTATGCCAAGTACTGTCTTGTATTTGTACATTATGCACAAAAAGTCAAGCACAATTTCGATTGAGCATGACTTTCACAATGTAACTTGAATACAGGATTGCATGCTGACTTATATTACCTCATATCATTACCGATCACCTATGATGATAATTTGTGCATGACCGTAAAATGTTAGGCCATAGTAATACATACTTTGTTTTACGCTCTGAACGGTTTTACCCAACGAATCTCCCCGCATGAAAACACACAAATACATGGTTAATATGACTGGATTTGGAAAGGAATACATAATGGAAAATAAATCTGTCTTCAAGTTAAGTGGATATGAAATCTGATTCTATCTTTAGAAAAGTCACTGATAAAAAGTTCATAAAATACTTCGGAATAGATATATATAGATAACAATTCATGTGTGTGTGAGGGAGGGTGTGTTTGTGTGTGGGTGTTTCTTGTGTTCTTCGACATATTCCTAAAAGGTACATGTCCTTGGACTTAAAACAAGATATTACTTTACTATGGACCTATCGAGAATCAAAACACACTACCCATTACAATCAACATTTTAAAAAAAAATATCTAAGGAATGTAGAACGTTATTACGTAAGCATACAGTACTTCATATCGGGTATTTCCTTCATAAGGCCGAAGTAATAAAGTATCTAGTTTTACGTCCTGATTTTTTTCTGAAGGGTATCCTCCCGCTAGGCAAAAAAAAAAGAAAACCCACAGAAACGTGTGATGGATATGACTATATTGGGAAAAAGGGAAGAAATATTTTCTTGAAGCGGGATTGCTATTTCATTTAGAAGAAATTAGTATTTAATCCTGATATTGCTGAGGGTAATTAAAGATCATTTACTAAGGTCTTATTTGGTTGGAAAAGAACTTGTGGATATTTTGGAGTACAAATGTTTGTTTATTTTCTTGGTACCCCCTGCCGACGTAAAAGATTAAATTACCACTAATGAAATATAAAAATCAGAAATAAAAAAAGTTCAAAACTTCTTGCATAAACATTCTCGGAAAAAATATCAATGATAGTGAGGATTCTTCTTAACCAAAAAATAACTATAAGGGCGTAGGTCAAGGTCGTTAGGTCACTTACCTTGGTATCAAAATACAGTACTTGTAATGGCAAATACATGTATGAAATATGAAAACCCTATAAATAATACGTTTAGAGATATATGCCTTAAGACCTTCTTTACCAGACGGAGAGACGGTAGGACAGGTCTGGATATTTCCTACATACCCCGAAACATCTTTTGTGGGGATATAGAAACATACAGAGAGACGGAGACAATCACACAGTACAGTAGAAGCTCGAAGGATAGAACTATTTAATAGAATTATCTAAGGAACAAAGTCAACAGTGTCAAGAATAAGCACACGTGCATTATTGCATGATGCGCTGCAAGAATAATTCGCTGTACTAATAAATAAAAGATATTCAAAAGAATTTAATGATACATACTTAGGATTGTACCTCTAAGAAGAAAGATGTGAGGAGATTTCCAACATGATGACGTCGCATTCATCACAAGAAGAACATAAAATATCGAAAAAGTTTTTAGTTCCCAATATGCCTGTAGATTGCACAAAGTGACATCATTACGTTGTCGTTACGTTCCAAGGTTTCACGTCAAACTATATCCAAGTAAACAAATTCAAAATTATGTGAAAGATAAAACAACCTAACTTTTTACCACGGTGTCATTCTAATAGTCCGTACATGCCTGAAATAGCGCTATTCTTAAGTGCATTTAAATGTTCCTATTTTTAGCGACCAAGATTAGTTACCATGCAGGTAATTATACATAATTTAAAGGAATTAGGAATAATAGTCCTGCACGACATTGAACGATTGAGCAAACAAATGGTGCAGTAAGCAATTGTCATAGGGTTCTCAATTTTTTTAGATACTATTTTGTAGAATGTGCAGATTTTAGATTTGAGAGGGACAACAAAACATGGCATTAATTGAAATGGATATAAAATGTTTGGGTATATTAAGGAATCCAGATAAGTTCAGAAAAATATCTAATCGGACAAGGGAACATTTTAATTTGTTAGTACAAACTTACACTTCTTCAAATTCAAAGCATTATTTGAGAACAGATAAATTTGCCGCATGGGCCAGACATGCACATTTCGAGTACTTAATCCTCGTCAGTGATCCTCTACGTGCAGTATTCCTCAATCCAAACAATGAAATATGACCAAGGATAGTGAAAATTATGTCCGAAAACTACCGAAAGACGTAGCAGGATGGGTGGGATATGGTGCTAATTTTAGAAATTTCGAGTAAATGTTGTGAATAGAAATTTTGAATATACATATAAAATGATATAGAGAATTCCATTTAAACTTCCCAGAATTTAACTGTTTTGAGAATGCTGTACGGGTATCGCACCGTATGCCATACTGAATTTGGCACTGATCCAATGACTGCGTAATTATTTTTCCGAAATAATAGAATTGCTATTTGTGTACATGTATGCATGTCAGCTGATTGATATGCTTTTATGTAAATCCCATAGAGTGAAGTACTGTTGTCCATAATATCAAATGACATACTTGTTGAAAAGTATTCTGTAATTAGAATGTTATTGGTATCCATTTGCTGTGGATTATATAACAGAAATAAGCATATTGTATAGAATGAGACGGACGATATCTTACTTTAGAATTTGTTCCCGTCGTTAAAACCTACCATACAATGGAATTTTTTCAGCACTTATAAATGCATAATGGGTAAATTTTAATAGGGTAATAGTCCGTGCTCTGCCGGCTGTAGCAAGCTCATGTATTTTATCACCCGAGGAGTTCGACTGACATTCAGAGAGGACAGGTGGTCAGGGCCTTATTTCCGCTAAAGAGGTTTGGACAGGAGCCGTCATGGAGTCCCGTCGTCACAGTCAGTCAGAGTGTAATTCTTAAGAATGCGTTGGTACAAGGGTGTAGATTGTTCCAGTACCAAGCCAAATGTCCGTCTGGTGACATTAGAATCATATCCACGATATATGATGATTCTATCACAATTTCCATGGTTACTCTATCTACCCATGATCCTTTTTATTTTGTTGATCATGTCACCATAAAATGCAGGTTGTGAAATACCAAAAGTAATATACTCTGTTGCTTGTATGGGTCCGAATTTCAAAAGAAGTTGGAAATATTTTTTTTGTTAAATTTCCAGAAAGCCTTTACTAGCTTGTGAAAGGAAAAACCTTGACCTAAAAGTTTCATGGTAATTTGTAAAATTTCTACTATGAAAATACAAAACAGCAGTACATGCTCTACGGTCCTGCTCACTAAATCCAGCGCACCCTGTTTTCTCATTTTTTTTATATTGTCATCTTCCAAAAAGATATCAATTTTATTGTACTCTTTAAGTCGTAACAGAAATTACCTTTGTTTGGCTGTACGTCAATTCATTAAGAAATAGGATGGAAAATACAAAGACTACGGGAATTTTCTATAATAAAATCACTTGGAATGCGTGACGTCGGACACTTTGACGTCACTGTTTACTATTGTTGACAGGAGGAAAATATGGTGGCGGCTTGCAATTAACATTAAAATTCCCCGTAGACTTTTGTTTTTCATATTGTGGCTTGAATGCAGTTGATAGGGTAAGTTGAAGTTAATTTTCAGTTATGACTAAAGGAGTTCAATCTTCGGAAACAATAATTATAAGGAAAATTCTTCAGACGACAGAATAAATTGCCAAAATTGGTGCTCTGGATTTAGTGAACAGGACAGTAGCATACCAGATGAGCAGAATGTAGATACCATATAACGGTAATCTAGGAACATCACCGTTACAAATGTAAGTCATGGGGAGTTTACTATGTTGAATCCAAAATATCTCTTTTGTCATACACACTTGTATGAATCTCTCCATTATCAATTTTGATATTTAGGACCACAAAAGGTTTTTCTCTGTTGGTAACGTTTGCCTTAATTAGAGTCAATTCTTGTGGATAAATAACGTTTTTATACTTTTCAAAAACAGTATTGTCTATAGTGAGAATATCATCCAGGTGCCTATAGAAGTACCAATGAAACATCTCATCCCTTCATTTAACATCATCATGTTTTCTTTGATTTTGAAGAGATTGGATAAATTATTTTCATACATGTACGTGTATGAAAATATATCTGAAAAGTTGTATGAAGAAATCGTTTTGGCTTTACATTTCATTTTGTCAATCACATCCCCTGAATTTTTAATAGACCAAAATAAGTTTACATCATTCCTGTTAAGAACAGTTTCATAAAATTTTTACACGTATTCCTTTATCACCAGGAGTGCTGACGTTAGATTTGAAGACAAAATTGTAGTTGAACAGTTGCTAGAATTAGCAATGTATCGACATTTCTAAGGAGACTTATGCAGTTTTGGTATGATTTATAAGTAAGGTATCTCAATTACCTTGCGTTTCTATTTTGAGGTGAAATTATCGACAGTGTATTAAATGAGGGATAGTCGGAAACAATGAATCGATCTTAATAAGAACATTGAAAAGCTCCAAATCGTTACCTCCTTGAATGACGTTACATACAAATTCATTTTTTTTTAATTTATTAATTTTAATGCACCAGGGACGTGTTTGCATTGGTAATTTCTCATCAGCATGATCAGGGATAGTTCATACCAATGCGATTATTAGAAGCAATTTATTTCAATAGCACCCTATACTTTGATTTTGTTATTTTTCTCATCTACTTTACTTTTGAATTTGAAGACGTTTGACATTGGAGAAAGTCATAATAAGGGGCTCCAAATTTCCTGTAGGGTTGATTCAGTGGCAAAGTAAAGTGTAATTAATTGGAGGACTGGTGCTAGGATATTAATATCCTTTACTTTCGGTGATATTTCAGAATGATATGACACTAACTCAAGAAATGATAGTTCAATCGTTATCTATACATCTGGATAATGCGTTTTATTCAAAAGTAATTTGTAAAAAGAAACATATCATGTGATAACCTTTAGGAGTTTTTAAATTGTTGAATTTAGAAACATTTCTTTACGTATAAATGGAAATCGGCATGTGAACATACAAGCGTCTGACGATGAAACCTGGATTCGACGTGATTCATCCTTATTATGACAAGAGATTTTCACATAAGTTACATTATATTTATTATAAATCGGTGAAATTCAATAACTTTGCGTTGAAATTCATGAGATTGAACATCCTTAAAGTATTTTCAAATTTCAAAAGGAGGACTTAAGTCTTTAAAGAACTTCAGATTCAGACAACACTTAATTTTTGAAGTGTTCCTGTAAAATAAGAAATAACTTTAAATGGGGAATTTATACAAGAATAAGATTTGTTCATAATTTCACATATCTTAACACAAACGTTTAAATGATGTAGAACAATAAAAAAAAAACAGAAAAGAAAAGGTACTTTTGAATTAATACCTTTAAAGATCAAATCAATTTTTATTTACTTGTTAATAATAGTCATCAATTATTCCATAATACTTTCCTCATGAGAAAATATAAATGTCGATTACATGTACTTTTTAATGATTGCAACGTGACCTCATTGTGTCCTACCTTCAAAAGAAACATTATATTGAAGATGTAAAATAAAATTGAAGGATTTTCACAGTAGAAATTTACAAATTCCAAGAAACTTTTAGGACAAGGTTTTCGCTTTCACAAACTAGTAAAGACTTTCTGGAAATTTTACAAAAAATATTGTCAACTCCTTTTGAAATTCGGACCAATACAGGCAACAGAGTATATTACTTTGGGTATTTCAGATTCAGCATTTTTATGGTGACATAAATAACAAGATAAGAAGGATCAAAGATAGGCAACATAACTATCGAAAATGCATCAGAATCATCAAAGGCCTTTTATACCGTGGATATGATCCTAATGTCAGCAGACAGAAACTAGGCTTGGTACTTGACCAATCTATTGTCTTGTACCAGTGCATTCTTAAAACTTGCACTCTGACTGATTGTGACGACGGGACTCCATGACAGACCCTGTCCAAACCTCTTTAGAGAAGACAGGGCCCCGACCACCTGTCCTCTCTGAATGTCAGTCGGACTCCTCGGGTGTTAACATACGTGAGCTCGCGGCGGCAGAGCATGAATTGTATTACGTACGCTCTTTTTTATATCCATTTACATATTCATCTGTGTTGCTTAGGCCCCTGCGATTTGCGGTCTTGTTTGTGGGTGGTCATCTGACAGCGAAGAGGTTGTTTATACCACAATTCAGCGTTCTTCGAGACTTGAGAAGAGTGAGAGGGTTGTGCGCACGTAATCCAGGATAACCACAACTATTGATATTTCCCTAGCAGATGACCATCCAAAGTCGGCACCGGTTGCCCATTGGTCTCATTGCTTTATGTTTAGTCCTTTGTGTTTGATGTTTCTGTGTTTTGCGTTGACGTTCCTTGTGCCTTTGTGTCTCTTTCTGTGCTTGTCTGCTCTGTGTTTTTGCAATGGAAGTTTTGGGGTCTTGCTGTGGGTGCTGCAACCTGGTGTCGTTGGAGATCCCCTCATTTGTTTTATGTAAATAGACTGAAAGGACAAAATTTAAAGATTTACAACACTTGCTGAGACAAGCAATCCGTGCTCCTCCGGCTGTTGCGAGTTATGAATAATTAGATTCAACGCCCTTAAAACTAACAGAAAGCAGCAACTCAATGTATTTCAATGTGTTTTAGAAATGCTTCGAAATACCGAAGACGATATCATCCTGATGCTTGAGTTTGATGGACAACATTTTTGTGGTGTTCGGAGGAACTTTGTTCCAGCAAATAGTTGGCATCCCCATGGGTACCAACTGCGCCCCACTACTTGCGGACTTATTTTTATAAGCTTCAGATAAATAGATGACGTGTTGTCCATCAATAATCCGAACAGTTTTATGATATTTTTATACGTCTTCCTTTATCGCCGTGAGTGCTGACGTCAGATTGCTAGACAAAATTGTAGTTAAGCAGTTGTTAGAATAAGCAATGTATCGAAACTTATATGGAGACTTATGCAGTTTTGGTATGATTTATAAGTAAGGAATCCGAAGTACCTGCGTTTCTACTTTGATGTGTAATTATCGACAGAATATGAAATGGGAGATAGTAGGAAACAATGAATCGATCTTAATAAGAACATAAGAGAGCTTCAAATCGTTACCTCCTTGAGCGATATTACAAACAAATTTATTTTTAATCTATAAATTTTAATGCACCAGGGACGTTTTTCGATTGGTAATTCATCATCAGGGGTACTTTATACCAATGCGATTATTAGAAGCAGCAAATATATTTTAGAAGCGCCCTCTTATTTGATTTTGTAATTCTATTATCTACTATGTAAAAACTAAGGGCTCCAATTTCCCTGTAGGGTTGATTCAGTGGCAAAGTGAAATGGAATTTTAAATACACCCAACCGACAGCGTGAAAAATTTGAGAAATTCCATGACGTCACAATGCAATTTCGATGTTTGACCGAGGTTCGAAGCTTGTTTGTCCGAGGTAAAAGCATTGTGACGTCAAAAAATTTAGCATTTTTCCCCGCAATCGGAATGGTCAATTTGGAGGGATGGTGCTAGGATATTAATCTCCTTTGTGTTCGATGCTATTTCAGAAGAAAGAAATTGTAAGCATATCCACCATGAAATAAAATGACACTAACACAAGAAATGATAGTTCAATCGCAATCTATACAATGTGAATAATGTGTTCAATTCAAAAGTAATTTGTAAAAAGAAACATATCAGGTGATTTTAGAAACATGTGTTTACGTAAAAAGGCAAATCAGCATGTGAACATACAAGTACCTGACAATGAAACCTGGATTTGATGTTATCCATCCTAATTATTTGAAAATCGGTGAAATTCAATAACTTTGCATTGAAAATAATGAAATTGAACATTACACGATGAAAAGTGCTTACAACTTTTAAAAGAACATCAAATTCAGATTAAATTTGAATTTTTGAATGTGTTAAAGTGTTCCTATAAAACAAAAATGCCTTTAAATGAAAAATAAGATTTTTATATATATTCTAACCACAAAAGGTCGAATGATGTAGAGCAAGATTTGGTAAAGAAACAGAAACGGAAAGGTACTTTTAAATTAATAACTTTAAAGATCAAATCAGTATTCATTTACATGTTAATTACAGTCATCAATAATTCCACAATACTTTTCTCATGAGAAAATATAAATGTCAATTACGTATACTTAGTAAAGGTTGCAAAGTGATCTCCTGGTGTCTTGGGAAATCGGAATAGTGGGAGGGTTGTGCGCACGTAATCCAGGATAACCACACCGTCTGCTATTTACGTGGCAGATGGCCGTCCTAAGTCGGCACCGGTTGCCCATTGGTCTCGTTGGTTTATGTGTAGTCTTTTATGTTTCATGTTTCTATGTTGTGAGTTGGTGTTCCTTGTCCCTTTTGCGTCTCTTTCTGTGGGTATCTGTTCTGTGTTTTTTGCATGGGTGTTTTGGGATTTTGCTGTGGGTGCTGCAACCTAGTGTTGTTGGAGATCCCCTCCTTTCTTTGCTTTCCAAAGAAATGAAATCCGAATTTCTGATCATCTGTCTGATACGAGCATATTGAAGACGTAAATAGATTGAATGGACATAGCGCACCACTTCCGTGCCCGTCTGGCTGGTGCGAGTTAGGGATAATTAGATATAAAGCCCTTAAAACTAAAAAAAAAAAAAAAAAAACAAAGCGAAATCAATGTATTTCAATGTATTTTGGCGTAGCTTCGACAAGTAATTCGTTTTGGGTTCACAAAAGCTCCATGTGTTCTCATTAACGTTTGCATTGTAATCTGCCTCACTTCGGAATATTGTTTATTCCAGAGTTCGAAACTGTTCCAATTGAAATTCTAATGGTTTACCTTGCCTTCTCGACTTTGAGACTGATTAACTGATGAGTACTTTTTCGATGGTAAGTCGATTTGTTTGTAATGATATGGAAGTGTTCCAACTCTGTAAGTTTTTGAATACAATTTCAAACCAATTTAAGTGCACCAGATACGTGTTTCAGGTAGTATATCCTCATCTGTGGTATTTATTGAATGCCAAAGTTATTTCCTGACATGGTCATTTATTTTGAAGTAGCGACATCTGGTTTTATTTTTTAAATTTAGATTTGTGCATTTACTTTTCGGAGAATGCACGGATATATTGTTTAGGATTGATTCATTAGCACGGTTAAATGGGATCTATGACCAACGTTGCATCGGAGGGATGTTACTAAGATGTAAACCTCCTTTAATTTTCGATGATATTTTTGGATAAAATGACAAGTTAGCAAAATATTATTTGATGTCAAATTGATGTCGGGACAAAATAAATCATCTTTCGGGCAATAGAGCCAGCCTGGACGAAAGTAATTGTTACACATTAAACATTCAGTCACGAGGAACATGGTAAAGTAAATCATTTGAGATTAATATTTTTGATGTCTATAATTCTTTGTCAGTGTTGGTTGTTGGTGTCCTCTTGTATTCCACTGATGTCACCACAACGTTGTCTGATTTGAAACTCTATCCTTTTCATACCAAAGTTAAATACAAGAAGGTCTTGAAATGTTTAATGTCTTCAAATTCATTAGTATCATTTTGGAGCAGATACATTCACAGCATGAACCAGACAAGCTACAGGACCAAGGTTTTAGAGATTTGAGAAAATGTATAAACATAATTTTTTAAATGCGTTTGAAGAAACGATCAACCAAAATTGATCGAAGTTGGCTCACCTTCAATATCTACTCTTTAAGCATTATCCAACAAGTTCGTGTGTGTGTATTTTCAAACTTGACAACTATGTTATCGATGAGTTATCAAACAAGATTGTCTTTTTTAAAAGAGAAGTTTTCATGAATTCTAGTAAAACAGGAAAGATAAATGAGAGCAAAACAATGCATTTTAAGTTAAACTGACAAATGGGTCTGATTCAAATATAGATGATTTAAAATAGGTAAAATTTTTTACAAATATGTGACGAAGAAGCATGACGATTTGAGGTAGAGTATCCCTCAGGTTAATATTGCTATTATCCTTGTTGCCTGGATACCCAAGATAATCAAACTAAAATGTTTTGGGGAAAATAAATTCTTATAGTTACATTATATCACCCATAAAAAGAGATTTTACTTAATTTTCCCATAGGGTCCAATTTTAATGTTCACACGGCTTCAGTTCTCGGTATAATAATGAAACCACGAATTATATTTTGTTTTTTAATCAGGTCTAACGTAAGCTTTGAATATATGGAAATGAAAATATTGTAAAAGTTGTTATTTTGTAAATATGAGCATCTGAGACCTGAAGAGAAGGGATGGATCTGAATGATGCTATACCTTAAATATTCTGATGTTTGCGAGTTTGTACATTGGTTTCAGTCATTATGATTCGATGAAATTAAGAAAAAAGGTATAATGATTCCATCGAGAAAGAATTTTATCTTCAATAAGAAAATTAAAGGAAGGGTATGTCAAAATTTGAAATTGTGCGAAATGATAACATTGAAATGTTCCAAAATTGTGAATAGGTATCCTCGTTTACACAAAATTTTACAAAACAGACACAGTGCGACACGATTACGCAAAATGTTACATGAACCGATTGTACAATACATATTACGTTATGATATATTTCATACATGTACATGTAATACCAACGGAATTTCTCGAAAGAGTTACCGTAAATTTTAACCAACACCCTAGTATTGACAGTGTTGGGGAATGAACATACCATGATTTCAAATGACAAAAAAGAAGATCCTGACGTCAATCTGAAAATCACCCACTATAGAGCACAAAATTGAGCATCGTCGGACCCCTAGCAAGCTGTTTGGCTAGCTGCATCCATCGTCGATGTTCACGCAAGAAAATGAAAAAAAAAACGATATCTAAAACACGCACTGTCTGAGGTTTTGCCTACATCGAAAGGTGTTAGGGAAATCATTTAAAACACCTACTGTCAAACCATTATTTCGCGGGCCATTCAATGTTAAACGCTGCCTGCAAGTTTCGCTGCAATTTTCAATAAGTCAATTCTTACCAGATGCCTCTTTCGATACTTTTATTGTAGTATACTATTCCTTTAATGGTCCTGGCTGGAGTTTGGTTAGTTTCAAAGGGAATTTCAAGCCACCCAAGGGTGTTCAGCCTATGTTTTTGAGAAGAACCCGAACCCATCTAAATCTGCGCTTGTTGATCATAGAGGAAATACAATGGCTGTAGAATAGAATGTTCTTTTATCTTCTTTTGGGAACTGAAACAGTCAAAGATGATATGCATATTAAATTCAAAGTGATCTTAATATATTACTTTTTTTGACAAGAGGATTTTATTATTAAGCAAAGTGAATAGGTAAAGACATCAAACAAAATCCACGACAGTTAAAACACATAAACAGGATGACATCGAACAGCGGACAAATTGAAACAACCACAATACAAAACAACTAGAGAAGTAGAGGAAAACGAGGACGCTTCTTAAAAGAGCAAAAAACAGAAGTAAACCAAATCACAGAGATAAACACATATCTCATAAATGTATGACAATATGAAAAATGAAAATCAAATTTCATCAAGAGCGTAATCTGGTGTATCATCCACTATATTCAAAGCGATTTCTCGGATTATGTGCGCAAAATTTTCCGGCTATCCCGATACACAGACGTCTTCTAGGAGATACTATAAGGATTCTTATGTGTACCTGAAGTCGTCTTTCTGAAAGATTCCGTTACGAATATATCAATAGCCAAAAATAGCAAGACCAATGCTGCAAGATTCGCCCGTCGGGGTATTAATTTCTCATAAATAATTTTGTGAATGCAATTATGCCATTTTAAGTCTCACCTTTACACATGAATTCTCAATAAATATGAGTTACATGTGTTGACCTTTGACCCCTAATCTTACAAATATTAGGTTCTTTGGCTTGTTAAAGTCTACACACATGGAAGGTCCTAGGGCCGAGAGCCATGCATTCTACGTTCAAGGTCCATAACTCTACTAAAGAACAGTAAATCCATCCCGAACTAAAACTGGATCTGTAATTCATCATTAGGAAGGTGTATACCAAGTTTCAATTAAATAGCTGCAAAGGTTGCAAAAAAAGAGTTCAGAAAGCTGTTAAATTTTCTCAGTTCAAGGGCCATGACTCATAAACATGGGTCAAATGTTCAGAGTCTTGAATTCCATCTGTAATTATTTATTATAAAGACATCTATGACGTTTAAATTCTGACAAAAGCTGTATAAGCTTAGAAAAAAAGTCCGAAAATCTGTAAAAATGTTGAAAAGTTTCAATGGCCATAACTCTGCTAAAAAAAGGTCAATTTTGCCAAAACTCGATCTGGATCTGTAATTATTTATTAGAAATGCATATATCCGAATATATGCATTTCTTATTGCGTTTATTACCCGAAACGTGCATGTCTTGTCCATAAAGTTAATTTGTCTGCTCTAAAAGGATGCTAATGAATTTTAAGACGTTAAACATTCGACCGCTTGGTAAGTGTCACTGCTGGTGGACCTAGAGTTCCCGAGGGAACATGTGCCCAAGTTAGATCAATTTCGGTTGGTCGCACGATCGTTTCTTCAAACGCATTTGAAAATTTCTGTTAACAAAATTTTTTGAAATTTCTAAAACCGGGGTCCTGTAGCATCATATCCCAGCCATTTTGCTACGTCTTTCGGTATATTTAGGAGATAATTTTCACAGATTTTGGTCATATTACACTGTTTAGATTGAGGATCACTGACGAGGGTTTATTACCCGAAACGTTCATGTCTGGTCCATAAGGTTAATTTGTCTGCTCTAAAATGATGCTAATGAATTTGAAGACGTTAAGAGGGTATGAGCGTGGACAAATCAAACGTAAACCGTATCGATGTCGTAAAGAAAACAAAATCTGAAAACTTGTTGAACTAATGGTTGTATATACCTCTAGATTACAGAGCAATGCATTTCGAATGACGAGCAATATATATCCTTGCTTACATCTAAAATACGCTTCTATCACGACATCGTTTTACCCTTGGCATATAGTTTACGTCATCAACAGGAGTTTATTTGAAGTCATACTGAATTATGACGTTGTAATATTTTTCCGCGAATTATCATGAAAGCGCTTTGTGCTTGTTCTTTAGAAGTCCTGTAAATTCAGTTTGTCTTATATTATTTCACGCCATGACAACTTTACGGAGCGGAATAATTTGATTGCGATTGAATTGAGTAACAGTATTATACTTCAAATTTATTCTTTCATAAAAAAGAAACAAATTAATTCAAAAGAATAATTATATTTGATAGTTCGAGTTGACGATGCGGCGTTACTGACCACGCAATTTACCTCAAATATTGAAAACGTGTAAAAGTTAAGATATCTTGAAATTACTTTTCTTTCATTTACAAAACGTATGTGTTATAATGATTTAGTCAGAATTTATATCACGAGGCCTATTGATTAGTAGTTGTAATAAGTAAGCATGACGACCGACTGTCAAATCATCAAAAGGACCAAAGATCACGTACATCTTGTACATGTACGTTGTAAAATAAATGGATCCGAAGGACTCCGTAAACACACTTCCCATTGTACGCTCTGTTGAAATGGGAATTATTCTGTTTCAATTTTACTAATCTATGATATAACGACATTCATTGAAGAGAGCATGTGCAGGAAATCAATGCGGAAGACAGGGTGTGCGTTTACTACCTTTCCTATCATACCGACACCCCCCGCCCCACTTCTAATCAGCACTTTGTAAAATGAAACTAGAAATGTGCCTCGGCTACCTTTAAATAATTTTTTTCAAAGCAAACTTATCAAGAGATTAAGAGATCTTTCGTATCGTTGTTCTACTAAAGTTGCTTCATTTTTTTTTCAAATCTGGTACAATATGTACGAATGTCAAACTACATGTACATGTATAAATAGATACGTATAGATGCCGCAAAATTAATTTTGAGAGAAATGAGATACAGAACAAGCATGCAGATCGGAATCTAGATCATCCATTTTTTTCTCATTCACTGAGATTAACAGTATACAATATCGCCGAGCATTACCTAAAATGAGCGTCACGATAAGCGCTACGTCACGTTACGTTGTCGGTGCTTAAAAGCGCTAAGTGTTGGGAAAATGAATAAGAAATTGATCAGAATATGACTTAAATTTTAAGTCTGAAGTCCAGATTATATGAAATCTCAGATAAAATGTATAGATATATAACAACTTTCCATTTTCAATCATAAACAACGGATTTATCATATCCAGAGGCTTGGTCAGAGGAATTCTAAGCTAAATATCTTTAAAACGGCTACACTCTTTTTTCTATAATTTTTTTTTATCTTTAGCATGTATCACTAGATGATAAAAGAAACATAACCCTAAAATTAGGCATTTATGCACGGAATTAAAAGCTGACCTTTTCAGAGTTAATCTTATTGATGATGACATGTGTAATTGTGGCCAAGGTGTTGAAAATTCCACCCATTTCTTATTTCACTGCCCTTACTATTCTACTCAAAGAAACATTCTGTTTAATGATTTGCATCACTTCCAACCTTTGTCCTTAAATAAGTTACTGTTTGGTGATCAGTCCTTAAGCATAAGGGAAAATAATTTAATTTTTAGAAATGTTCATAAGTATATAGCTTCGACAAAGAGGTTTTAATTCTGATTCACTTTCAATAGCAGTATTTAGTGCTTGGTCAATGTATATCATCATCATCATCATCATCATCATCATCATCATCATCATCATCATCTTCTTCTTCTTCTTCTCCTTCTTCTTCTTCTCCTTCTTATTATTATTATTATTATTCTCCCTTTCGTCCTTCCTTCCTTCCTTCCTTTCCCTTTTTTTTCATGATATTTCAGCTCTTTAAATCATCAAATGTTTTGCTTTCTAGATTTTCATCATTTATTATAATTATTTAGTATTGATGATATTTTCTGTTCACTATAAAAAATGTTTTATGTGTCATGCTGTCATTCTTGACTGTATTATATTATGTTTATTATATCAATATTGTAGGGAGAGGGCACTTAATAATGTTGTAAAAACTTAACGCCCGATCCCATTTCATTGAATTGGAAATAAAATATGTTCAAATCAAAAGAAACATTTTATCAAAATTCTATTATGCCAACAACTTCGACAATTAATGTTTTTAAACTTTTCATACAATTTTTAATGTTAAAAATGGGATGAAATAAATGTCCTTTTCCAGCATGGTTACCATGGAAACAAAAATATTTTTCCGATAACGATAAATTTACTTCATTTGCTACTTCAATGGATAAAAATTTACTTCGCACTGTGTTATGTTGATTTTTAAAATAAAGTCCAAAGTTTAGAAAAAAATTGTGCAGAGTTACCTCCCTTTTTTGTCGGTATATAGGGGACAAACGGCTACACTCTTTTTTTCATGAAATATTGCAATCGATGAAGGAAGGGATATTCTTTTATATGTAGACAATTATTTTCAATTTCTATTATTCCCTGAAAATGCGGTTCACACTGATACCTCCTTAAACATATCAAGTTTCAACTCAATAACTGCATAAGCTGCGAAAAAAGTCCGGAAAACTGTAAAATTGTTGCAAATTTCTATGTTCAAGGGCCATAACTCTGCTAAAAATAGGTCATTTTTTCCTAAACTGGATCTCACGCCGCTTGGTATCAAGTCATGTTTCAAGTTTCCATCCAATATCTTGAAAAGCTTAAGACAAAAGTCCGGAAAACATGACCTCGGACGGATTGGCGGACGGACCGACTCACGGACAGCGCCATAACATAATATAATCCATGACGCTTCGAGATATGAAATTGCGCCATTCTGCATGGTTTTTTTTACACTGCAGGTTTGTCAAAAATTGAAACGAGCATCAGCAGAAAGAAAGGTAACTCCCTAGTGCCATGCCTTCAAATTCAAATACAAGTTTTATATTTAATACATTTTTGAAACATACTACGGGAAATTTAGAGCTACTCGACCGTGAAAAGAACAACACACGGAACTCCAAAATAACACAAGAGAGCCACCAAAGTCATATTTACTTCTCTACAACATTTCGGCTTATTTAAAGAAAGGAGAAGATCTACAAACAGACTCGGTTGTAATACCCACAAAAACAAGATGCTGAATATTCATTAACCAAAACATACAATATCATGTTGGTCTCAATATTTGGAATATTTCATAAAAATGTGCTGCATTCTAGGAGGAGATTTCCGAAAATCAGTTCTTAGCAAAAGTGTAAGAGTGATGTTGAGATTATCGTCAGGGTCTTCTTTAACTCATTAGTAAAAATGTGAATATAAATTGTAGAGGCATTTTATTTTTCAAATGCACTATCAAACACTTTTTAAACACTATATACCTTTACACAAGATATTTTTGTTCGAAGAAGAAGAGTATAGGCATAGCAGTATGATTCAAGGAATGAAATGCACCGTTTGCCCATTGGTCTCGTTGGTTTATGTGTAGTCATTTGTGTTTTATGTTTTTCTGTGATTTGACGTTCATTGTACTACTGCGTCTCTTTCTGTGTGTGTAATTTTTGTGTTTTACAGTGGGTGTTTTGGGAGGTTGCTGTTGATGCTGCAACTAGGTGTTGTTGGAGATCCCCTCCTTTCTTTTAAGCAAAATCAAAATAGAGACCAATGCTGATTTTTTACCTTTCAAACTAATGGCATCAAATAAGGGTACGAACCATGAGTCATAGTTGTACTATTCATACATCTAGCTACATGTAAGTCAAATAATTTTCGTGTGCTTTTAACAGCAAAAAAAAAATGTTAACAGATAAATTAGACTTCTGTCTGGAGAATGACTGATGAACCATTTCTGACCACTAGGTTGAAACTAGGTGGGTCCTGTATCATTATATTCCACCCATCCTGCTACATCTTTCGGTACTTTTTTTGAAATACATATCACATTTTTTTGCTATATTACATTGTTTAGATTGAAAATCACTGACGAGGGATAAGTACCCGAAACGTGCATGTCTGGTCCATGCTGAAAATTTATCTGTTCTTAAGGAGGTATTGAACACTTTGACGCTAATCTTATTTTTTCTAAAATTACTTATTTAATTATCTGTCCTTGATTCTACAAATTTATATTTAATTCTATCCACAGTATTCGTTGATTTCTTGATGACGTCATATTATTTTTTTAATATTATTAAAAGTCCGATTCTGGATCTGGTAAAGCTATTAAAAAATAATTTCAAATCAACTTCTCAAATCTTCATAATTGCATTGCACTTCCATATGTAAAAGATGAGAATAATTGTGCTTCAAACAAAGGCATAATACCGAGTTAAAATATGACACTGTCACTCATAAAATGCTAATTCTTTATAATTCAAATATCCTATGGATGAATCATTACCAAAAACTAAGAAGAAGATCAACAATGTCCAGAGATGTTTTTATGATAAAATGATGAAATATGCACTGAGGATTAAAGAATTACAAGACTTAACGTTTCCAATTTTATCTTTTAAAATCGTTCATTTTCAACAAAATGTCATTCGCTTTCCTGTGATGTCAATGAATAGACTGTGAATAAGGTTCAATTTTCTATCTTATTCATGCAAAATTCAATACGATACGAAGTATTATAATAATGCTTTTATGGCATAATGATTGAGAGGGTTTGTAACACCATTTTCTCCCGATTACGTCGAAATGACGTCGTTGTTTGCTCATGGATAAAAACACTAAGTCGAAATATTCCAAAAGTGGCATAGTTTTCTCAAATGACGTCGGAAATTGTTCAGATTCCATCAGGCGAGTCCATTTCATAAATCAATAAACGCATTTAATGTTTTAAGGAAGTTTATACTGTACTTTTCCTAGGAAGTGAGAAAACAAGTCGGCGCCGGATGCACATTGATCTCCTGCCTTTTATGTGTTCTCAATATACATCGGTTTCAATTGTCTTGTATGATGTTCTAGTGAATATTGCTATGTCTTTTTGTGGTTTGTAGTTTTTGTCTGATGTCATTTACGTATCACTTTCTTGTTGGTTTGTTTCGCTTCGCTTGGTGAGCGCAGGGTGGTCATGCTGGAGATTATCCCCTTTTTTTTAGCGTGCTCGTCTTTGTGTTTTCAAATCGGTGTTTTGCTGTTGTTGCTGCAACAGGATCTGGTTTGAGATTCCCTCCCTTCTTTCATTGATCTCTAGTTCACGAGGATAGATTTCATGTAGGTGATCATTCAAATTCGGGTTATTGATGGCTAATCCGTCAAATGTGTGACTTTAGGTTAGACTGAACAGAGATGTGAGGTGCTATTTCGCCTGCTTGAGAGCAAGGAATGGATGAAGTCAGCTTTGTATGAATTTGTCCATAAGAAGTGGAGCCCATTTGGTACCGATGATGTTGACAACCTGTTTCTGGAATATATATATTCCTCCAAACACAACAAAAATGTTGTCAATCGAACACTTATAAGTTTTGTCAGGATTAGAGTGCTCCTTCGCGGAATAAGTATCCTCCCGCCCTATAACATTGTATGTGTATACCCTGTTCCCATTTTCTTTTAAAGAAAGATGTAGCAAATTGCATTGGCCAGTCTGTTTTTGAGTTTTCAGTGTTGAATTGTAGTGTGGGGCATGGAGAAGTCGATCGATTTTATGCTTGTAATATGATTGAAATTGGTCGCTTTTAAAAATTGCAATAGGTCCTTAGAATTCTTTAGGATCCACATCTGATTTATTCCATTTCTGGAATATGACATATCGCAGTATGTTTGAATACCTTTCTAAATGCGAGTTAAATATTTTCGTACGCAAAATGGATAACAAAGTAATTCTACTTATAATTAACTTTTGCTTAATTGATCTAAAATTATCAAATTCATTAAGTGATTAATAAACATATCCAATGAAAGTCAATTGTTTCTAATAAATATCTAAAGGACGAATTAAATTCTATATTAATGTCAACATCAAAGATTATGTATGTCTTCTCAGAGATCATAGGTTAGTCAAATAAGGGATGTTTACCTACACCTAGAACTTTATTGTTTTTATTCAAAAAGTCAATAAAATAAAACAATTAATCCTAAATATAAAGATTTTGTAAATAAATACTATAAATGGATTCAGCATGAAAACATATTAATATTCCCACCGTCCCACGTACAAATTCTCTGATTAAGCCATAAACCCATGCATTCTGTAATATCGATTTGAACGTCACTCGGCACAGCTACATGAAAGTAAAGATCGGCAATCTTCGAACTTGAAGATAAAGAACTCTCTTTTATTGATAAAATTACATATACTTATTATTTGGATGAATTCTAAGATTCTCCATTTAAGATTTGATCGTGTCTCCACGGTGGATTCACTACTTACCTTGACTTTTTCAAAACTTTTGGCTGGAGGATTTAATGAAGATTAATCATTATCAGAGCAATGCATATCTGGTGCATCAAATTTGGGCACCTGGTCTCACTCCCATATCGGGATATTCGCTTCTTTTTATATGCTGGAGGTTTCTGTTTGTTTGCTTTGGTTCCTGTTTTATCCTGATTTTGTATGCCCTTCGGTTTCTGATTTTATGAATTGTCGATGTTGTGCTGTATGCAGGGATATGGTCATAATCCATATTTGTCATTCATACCAAGAAGGCTGGACTCTGGCTGCAGACTCGGAACAGTTTTGTCGTTTTAACATTAAGTCTGGTTTACATGTCCTTAGATGCAGATAATTGGGAGACTATATTGCAGGATGATGGTTGTAAATCACGATTTCATAACATAAAACTATAGCAAAATGCTGAACGTTCTGAAATTTAAAAATGGCATTCTTATGAGAGAATGATTGTGTTTAACATTTAAATTTAAAGTAAAAATCATACATTTTCATCTGTCTTTGTATCAACCTCTCTGTGTTATACGTGTGTGTCCAATCGAATTTAATTTGCCGGCTGTCTTGGCGATTGTTTGAACTTCAAATATCAAAGACACTAGCATTATGAAAAGTATGATTTCCATTGCAATCAAGTAAAAGAAAGGAGGGGATTTCCAACAACACCAGGTTGCAGCACCCACAGCAAAACCCCAAAACATTCAATGCAAAAAAACAGAGCAGACAAGCACAGAAAGAGACGCACAAGGGACAAGCAACGTTAACGCACAACACAGAAACATCAAACACAAAGGAGTACACATAAACCAACGAGACCAATGGGCAACCGGTACCGACTTAGGACGGCCATCTGCCACCGAATTAGCAGAAGGTGTGGTTAGTTTCACTTATTATATGTTTAGTATTTATGAATGTTAAAGTATATAGAATTTAATCTCCTCGTTTTTTTTTGCATTGTTAGTGAAACGTACTTTTAAATTACTATTCTGCAAAATATTACTCCAGAAATAGCTTCAAATATACAAATAACCAGATAACTGGATCTTCGGGAATATTGTATGAAAGAAAAGGGAAAGATCTCCAGAAGGATGTCCACCCTGCACTCACCCAGCGAGAGAAACCCACAAGAAAGTAAAACATACATGGCATCAGACAAAACTATAAATCGCAAAAAGACAGAACAATATTCACTTATATTATATAAGTGATTTGTATCAACCAATCAGATTGCTAGCTAGCGATTCCGTATTTTACGATATTGCACAGCTGTGCGCCTCGCTTTCGAGTCTACATCTAGAATCGGGAGAAAATGAATTACTCACGATTGGGTAATGATTCCGATATATCATGAAACGTAAAACTGTTTGATGAACCAAATTCGTGCAACAGATACATTTTCATGTGTACTTGATGCATATGATAAATGACGACGTATAATCGATGACGTCAAATACGGCGCTAATTGAGAAGCGACTTTACGAGACGAAAGATCTTTTTTGTGATATGAAGTCTCTAAAAATACGGAGTGATTATGGTTCCATGATTCCACGATTCTTCATTTTTTTACACATAAAAAAACAAACAGTAGACATGCAAATCGACATCGACCTTCGGCCTCGGTCAATATAATATGTCGTAGCCGTGCAATATTTTTGCATATTGAACTCATACCCAGTCCATATTTGTATAGTACATCATACACAACATTCCAAACCGACGCACAAAAAAACCAAACATCAATGACAACACATAAAAGGAAGGGGACCATTGTGCACGCGGCGCCGACTTTGGACGGCCATCTGCTATTAGCCATGCTATATGGATTACATGTACGTGCGCATAGTGATTTTTGTCGTGTATTTTTTGTGGTTAGTAGTTTTGTCTGACGTCATTTACGTGTCACTTTCTTGTGGGTTTGTTTTGCTGGGTGGATGCAGGGTGGTCATGCTAGAGATCATCCCCTTTTCTTTCTAAAGTGATAATGATTCCTCATGTTTCAAATATGATTTGAGTGTTTGCGTTAACTCCATCTGTTCCAATTTGCCCCATCCTCTCATACGTGATCCAAATCCTCCTCAGGTACGTGGATATTCTAATGTGTACACTGCACTATCGCTATTTTTGAGATCCTCTCCTTATCCATCTTAATGATCTAACATCTATCCAGTTGAAGTTACGACATCGCAATTCTCCGGTGAAGCTGGGCAAGATTAAGTTTTCCGTCGTACCTGTTGGCATGTTCTTTTTCATACTTTTTTATCGCACTGGTAGAAGTTGATTAATTACAGTTGTAAAAACAGTCAGAAGAAAAATATATTTGAACCAAAAAAAATAAAAATCGCGTGGCTGAATTTTAATCTGTACTGATTATGTGGCTAATACTATTGACCATTTTAAAAGAACTGACTTAAACGCTTTTACAAAAGAGTTGATGATATATGCGAAACGAAATGGATATAAGTATTAAACGTAAATGAAGTACCCATCAGTTATTCAGTCTTAAAGTCGAAATTGTAAGGCAAAAGCATTAGAATCATATTTGAACAGTTACAAACCCCGGAAAAAATCCCAAGTGAGACAAGGTGCCATAAGCTAATACCTGTATTGCTGAATCTTTTATCTTTTTTACTGGAATAGGATACATGGACACCTAGTCTCACTCATATATTGGGTGTTTGCTTCTTTTCATGTTCAGGAGGGTTTTTTTTTTCTCTGTTTGCTTTAGTTTTTGTTTTATCCTGATTTTATCCTTTCATTTATAATTTTTCGAATGATCGATTATTTTGTACTGTGTATGGAGATACTATCATTATCCATATATGTCATCAATACTTGTCACATGTATTTAGATAGGGTAAAATATGAAGAAAAGGCTTCAAAATTGTTCAAACAGCAAACATTACGGACATTACTGTCAATAACGTTGGCGGTGTTTCATGCGATAAGTTTAAAAACAAATAGATAACTTACTTAAGTGGGAAATCATTGAATCCATGTCAACAGGAAAATATAAATTTAAAATCTACTTGTGATGAAATTTTGATTTTCATTAATTTGTTTTTAACTAAGATTGGTAATATCAATGATGATATGTTTTTATAAAATAAGCTGCAGCTGACGATTCGTTAATTTAATAGCTCTTTTTTCAAATAATATAAGGGCATATACTCTTAATTCAAAAAAAGAAGGGAGAAGATCTCCAACAAGACTCCGTTGCAGCATCAACAGTAAAACACCAAAACACCCGATGCAAAAACACAAAAGACGAGTACAGCACGAGACGGAAAAGAGAAACATCAAACACAAAAGACTACACATAAACCGACGAGACCAATGGGTAACCGGTGCCGACTTTGGACGGCCATTTGTCACGCAAGTAGCTAATTTCAAAAGTAACATACTTTTGAATATATTGCTGAATGTCTGTCAGAGTGAATATTGAGATCCCCTTCTTTGTGATATATAAACTGCACAAATTAAGTGTGAATTGTTGCTAGGCACCAGGCGATGGTTACTCTCCTCAGCACATTCTTCTATCTCCAGGTATTACTGTAAGCTGTTATGTTTGGTTAAGAATATGTTCTAGTTATGTATGTTCATTAAATGTGATTTATGAAATCTAATTCGGTTTCTTGGTTTGACTTTTTCTTGCTCTTGATATGCATGTTATTTACTAAAGATTTGTTCTTGTTTTCAAATATTGGATTTTGTACACTGATAAATCGATTAATTTGTTCTACATCGAAAATGGAAATGTAAATCTTAATGGCATAAAATGTTAAAGTTCCACCATGAAAAGTTTAATGGTTCCATTTTTTGACATGAACAAATCAATTTTGATAGTTATTAAATTGTACATTCGATTTGATGATTATGTACAGCTCTAACTCAAGGTGATATACCATATGGGTTAGTTAATGAACAAATATCCAATAAACATCAAGTTGAGATATTGTTTTTCATTTTCATTTTATTTAAGCGAATACGCTGAAGCTCCGATTGATTTGATGTAATTCAAATGCCAAAATAATGATCCATATTGAAATAAGATTTCTATAGGTATGGTTTAAGGAATTAAAGAAGATCCTGACGATAATCTCAACAGCACTTGCAATAGAGCACAAAATTGAGCATCGATGGACCCCTTTTAAGCCAATAGACTCAACCTTTTTCCTTTCTCCTGTTTGACTGGACTCACTAAAATCATCGCAGATCCTCTAAAATAATCACTCTATTCTACCATATGTGTCAACATATACGTTTAATGAGTTAAGCAAACACAAATACAAAAGTTAAGTGGAAACTCCTTGACAAATGTCAGCATGAAGAAGACTCATCTGAAATCCAAAATCAATAATGTACTTTTAGGTATCTGAATGTTATTCTGATTGGTGACATCCCTATTTTTGACAAACAGGGCTATATCATTTTGCACGCATACGTAACAAAGGAGGTAACAATATCATTTCCATGGACGTATCATGTCTATTCTCCGTGCAAATAATGGAAATAAACTCACATAGATATAGTTAAAATGCACAAATGCCGTCATGGGATATGGTCATTATCCATATTTGTCATGTATCATGTATCAAATACTATAAGTGAACAATGTCCACATCGATAGTGTTTCGTATTCAATGTGTGCATGTAATCCGGATAACCACACCGCTGTTACTTACCAACTGGTCCCATTGGTTCATGTGTAATCTTTTGTATTTGACTAATCTATGATAGGATTTCCTGTTCCCCTGTCCTGTTTGCGTCTCTTCGTGTGCGTGTCTGCTCTGTGTTTTTGAAGGGTCCCTGTAAAGTGCGAAACGAAAGAAAAACGAAACGAAACAAAACAAATCGAAATGAAACGAGACAAATCGAAACGAAACGAAAGAGATCGAAACGAAACGAAATAGATCAAAACGAAAAGAAACAAAACGAAACAAAACAGATCGAGACGAAACGAAACAAAACATAAATCTTAAAGAACTTGAGAAAAATTGATGTAAATGTAGAGAACTAGCACGGATGTCAATATCTGCACATATTATTGCCTTCAACCATTAGTTCTTGTTGCTGGAGGGTTTGTTTAAGGGTCAAATGTAAACGTCTTCAAATTGAATAGCATCATTTAAGAACAGATAAATTGGCAACGTGGACCAGACATGCACGTTTCGGGTACATAACCCTCATCAGTGATCCTAAATCTAAACAATGCAATATGCCAAAAAAGTATGAAAGTTACTATGTCGAAAAAGTGTACCGAAAGACGTAGCAGGATGGGTGGGATATGATGCTACAGGACCCACTCTTTAGAAATTTCTCGAAATTTTGATAGCAGAAATTTAGAATGCGTTGAAGAAATGATCAACCGAAATTGATCGAACTTGGCTACATGTGCCCTCGGGGACTCCTGGTCCACCAGCAGTGACACTCACCAAGTGGTATAAATGTAAACGTTTTCAAAGTTGACGATTATTTAAAACATAATATATACGGTATATAGCACAAATGCATTTTAAAGGAGTAAAGGAGAGTGAATGGGATGAATAACCTCGTCATAGTGGAAAAATATTATTTTCGTTCTCGGCGATTTTTCCTCTTTTTCTCATATTCTTTAAGTTTTATGTTTTGTTTTGTTTCGTTTCGATCTGTTTCGTTTCGTTTTGTTTCGTTTCGTTTCGATCTGTTTCGTTTCGTTTTTGTTTCGTTTCGCACTTTACAGGGACCCGTTTTTGAATAGAGTATTTTGGTGTTTTGCTGTTGGTGCTGTAACCGAATATTGTTTGAGGTCTTCTCCTTACTTCAATAAGATCCATATTGAGTTTTTATTTACTACCTAATAAACAATCTGTAATATTCTATCCTTGGCTTATTTGATCTTAATTGAAAAGAATATCTCTGTCGCTTTTTATTTAATTCATAACGATTTTGCATGTAATACACAATAATACTATTTCTTTTTTTGTGAATCAAAACTACTTACTACATGTAGAATGTATCCTCATATTTTGATATGTTGGAGGTTTAATTACTTATTTGTAGATGTTTTCTTCGTCTGCTATGATTCCTGTTTCATGTTGATTTTGTATGCCTTTGGTTTATAATTTTCTGAAATGTCGATTTTGTACTGTGAAATGGGATATGGTCATTATCCATGTTTGTCATTTTGTAACCAATTGGAATTTAATTAGATGTACTTTAGTGATACAAAAAATAAAGTTTATATTTTCCTACATTAGTATTTGATACATTATTATCGACGGCGGGTGTGGCTAGCCTACTTGGGATGCTCACTCATCCCGGGCACCTGGACCCACCTCTAGCTTGCTAGAGGTCCGTCGATGCTCAATTTTGTGCTTTTTTGTGAGTGCTATTGAGATTATCGTCAGGATCTTCTTTAACTCATTATTCGATTGTAGGTTCTACACTTTTAAACTCAATGCGCTTTGGCTAATACAGCGTTGTCTGGCTGCGTATTGTCTTGTCTATCCTTTATTGCATAGTTATTGTTAGAATTAAGCTCCTTGCACTTACTCTCCAGCAAGTTATGGCTATATTTTTTTTACTTGATTACGCAATACGCTGATGAATAAACACTACAAAAAAATTGGAGCTGCTAATTTTGGTAAGAGGAAATTTAAAGTATGTATTGTATATGGCGCCAGGAAAATTCGCTTTGACTTTATTTAAACTGTTTGACATGAAGAACTATTCACGAGGATTCAATTTCCAAAACACATTGTCTAGTACAACAAAATTGATACTATAGAACATGTACATCAATATTGACAATCCCTATGGCACATTGTAAGCGTTTAAATTACGCAAGTACACGTACAGGAGTGTCATCCATATTGACCTGAATATTGTATTTTTCTCTTCTTTTTTATTCACAGAACTTCCAATAAGAATTCACGACCATGAAAAATAGGTCTACTTTAGAAAAAAATATGTCAGGTTCCCAATCATTGTCCTTTCAGTGAATAACATGAACAGCCCAAATTAACACAGAACGTACATGTAGGTTGTGTTTTATTTTCTCATTTAGATATCAGTCTAAAGAAATCATAGGGAAATGAAGATTTCAAACGGCTATCACCAATCCATTTTTTAAATATACAAAAAATAAGTTTCTAAAACAAAGGAGGTTATCTCCAACAACACCAACCCGCAGCACCTTGATATTAATGTTTCTAAGAAACATTTAGATCAAAAGTTTAGAAACCATTAACTTGAAATTTGCAGAAATTGAATTGTCGATTTTATGCTGTATGCAGGGATATGGTCATTATCAATATTTGTCATTGATACCAAGAAGGCTGGACTCTGGCTGCAGACTGGGAACAATTTTGTCGTTTTAACATTAATATTGAGTCTTGTTCACATGTCTTTAGATGCAGATAATTGGGTGACTATATTGCAGGATGATCGTTGTAAATCAAAATTACATAACATAAAACCATAGCAAAATGTTGAACGTTCTAATATTTAAATATTTCATTCTTATGAGAGAATGACTGTGTTTAACATTTAAAATTTAAAGTAAAAATCATACATTTTCATCTGTCTTCGTATCAACTGGCTTCGGTTATAAGTGTGTGTCCAATCGACTTCAATTTGCCGGCCGTCTCGGCGATTGTTTGAACTTCCAATGTCAAAGACGCTTAGGATTAAGAAAAGTATGATTTCCATTGCAATCCAATTGTTTCACTGATTGTAAATTCAGTATTTATGACTTTTAAAGTATATAGAATTAAATTTCCTCGTAGCATTTTTTTTGCATTGCAATACAATAAGTGAAACGTACTTTTAAGTTTACCATTCTGCATATTACTCCAGAGCTAGCTTCAAATATACAAATAACCGGATTACTGGATCTTCGAGATTATTGTATGAAAGAAAAGGGAAAGATCTCCAGCATGACCACCCTGCACTCTCCCAGCGAAACAAATCCACAAGAAAGTGACACATACATTGCATCATAACATATCGATTTTGTATTTATACAGAGATATGGTCTTTATCCATATTTGTCATCAGACAAAACTATAAATCGTAAAAAAAGACAGAACAATATTCACTAGTACATCATACAAAACAATCCAAACAGACGTACAGAAACATCAAACATCAATGAAAACATTAAAAAAAAGGAAGGAGACAAATGTGCATCCGGCGCCGACATTAGACGGCCATCTGCTATTAGCATATGGCGTAGTGATCCGGAATACGTGCCCAAAGTGATTTTTGTCGTGTACTTTTGTGGTTTGTAGTTTTGTCTGATGTCATTGTGGGTGATGGTCTTGTGGGTTTGTTTTGCTGGGTGGATGCAGGGTGGTCATGCTGGAGATCATCCCCTTTTCTTTCTACGATGATAATGATTCCTCATGTTTCGATAATATGATTTGAGTGTTTGCGTAAACTCCATCTGTTCCAATGCCCCAAAGTATCCTCTGATACATGTACGTGATCCAAATCCTCCTCTGATACGTGAATGTTCCACTGTGTACACTGCACTTTCGCTATTTCGAGACCATCTCCTTATCCATCTAAATGACCTAAAAGCAATCCAGTTGAAGCTACGATTATTCGGCAAAGCTGGAAAAAATTAAGACTCCCGTCGTACCTGTCGGTATGTTCTTTTTCAAATTTTTGTCGCAATGATAAAAGTTGATTTATTACAGTTGTAGAAACATCCAGATGAAAAAAATATAATTAACAAAAAACAAAAACGCATGGCTGAATTTTAAACTGTACTGATTATATGGCTAGTGTTACTGAGCATTTTAAAAGAACTGACTTATTAAACATTAATGAAGTTCCCATCCCTTATTCAGTCTTAAAGTCGAGATTTTAAGGCAAAAGCATTCGAATTATATTTGAACATTTACAAACTCCGGAAAAACAATATTCCCAAGTGAGACCAGGTGTAATTAGGTAATATATGTATTGCTGAATGTTTGTCAGAGTGAATTGATCTTACAGTTGTATGACTTTGCCTTAATACGTCGAAACAACATACTGTTATCTTTTATATACTTGAAGATGATACATGGACACCTGGTCTCACTCACATATTAAGAGTTTGCTTCTTTTCATGTTAGGGAGGTTTTTATTTGTCTGTTTGCATTAGTTTTTGTTTTATCCTGATTTTGTATTCCTTTTATTTATGATTTTTTGAATTATCGATTATTTTGTACAGTGTATGGGGATACTCATTTTCCATATCTGTCATCAATAGTTGTCACATATATCTAAATAGGGTAAAATATGAACAAAAGGCTTTAAAAATTGTTCTAACAGCAAACATAACGGACATTACTGTCAATAAAGTTGGCGGTGTTTCTAGCGATTAGTATAAAAACAAATAGATAACTTAAGTGGGAACTTCTTGAATCCATGTCAACAGGGAAATAAAAATCTAAAATCAACTTTTGATGAAGTGTTGATTTTCATCTATATGTCTTAAACTAAGATTAGATATATCAATGACGATATATTTTTGTAAAATAAGCTGCAGCTGACGATTCGTTAATTTGATAGCTTTTTCAAATAATCTAAGGGCATATACTCTTAATTCAAGGTCAATTTTCAAAAGTAACATACAAACTGCACAACTAAAGTGTAAATTATTGCTACGCACAAGGCGATGGTTACTCTCCTCAGCACATTCTTTTCTCACCATGTGATACTCTGTAAGCTGTATGTTCTAGTTAATATGTATCTTCATTAAATGTGATTTATGAAATCTAATTCGGTTTCTAGGTTTGACTTTTCTTGCTCTTTATATGCACATTATTCACTAAAGATTTGTTCTTGTTTTCAAATATTCAATTTTGTACACTGGTAAATCGGCTAATTTGTTCTACATCGAAAATTGAAATGTAAATCATAATGGCATTACTTATAACCTTTACAAAATGTTAAAGTTCCACCATGAAAAGTTTAATTGTTCCATTTTTTTGACATGAACAAATCAATTTTGATAGTTATTAAACTGCACATTGATGATTATGTACAGCTCTAACTCCAAGTGATATACCATATGGGTCAATTAATGAACAAATATCCAATAAATGTCCAGTTGGGATGTTGTTTTTCACTTTCTTTTTATGTAAGCGAAAACGCTGAAGCTCCGACTGAAGTTCAAATGCCAAAATAATAATCCGTATTGAAATAAGATTACTATATGTATTTTTTTTAAGGAATTAAAAAAGATCCTGGCGATAATCTCAGCACTCACAATAGAGCAGAAAATTGAGCATCGACGAACTCCTGGCAAGCTAGAGTTAGGCCAGGTGCCCTGCAGGAGTAAGCATCTCCTGTTGACTAGCTGCAAACGCCGTCGATGTTCATGCACTCAAATGAAAATATATAAAATGCATGCACTGTCTGGGGTTATGTCTATATAGAAAGCGTTGTGGCGACTATGTTAGGGGAAAATATTCAAAACACTTACTGTCAAATGATTGTTTTCTATATTTATTTTTTAAGGAAATGACTGTCTTACGTTTCGTCTTTATTGTGCCAACCAGAAAATTCTCACATGAACCTCCAACGTAAGACAGACGTTATTTATATTTACATTTGTACTATCACTCATATTGGGAACTAACTTTCTATTTCGAAAATACAAAATCTCATTTTAACTATTAAATTCTATAATTCTCCTACCAAATGGCAACGTCCTGGACGATTTCCAGCACATGAGGGGGTGGACAGGGTGAAAGAGAAGGGGAGGAAGGGGGCCGGAGGAAGAAGAGTGGTACTTCCTTGTCGCTCCCCCCATTTATCTAAATAGGGTAAAATATGAACAAAAGGCTTTAAAAAGTGTTCTTACAGCAAACATTACGGACATTATTGTCAATAAAGTTGGCGGTGTTTTATGCCATAAGTTTAAAAACAAATAGATAACTTAAGTGGAAACTCCTTGAAGCCATGTCAACAGGAAAATAAAAATCTACAATCAACTTGTGATGGAATGTTGATTGTCATCTATTTGTTTTAAACTAAGATTGGATATATCAATGATGATATATTTTTGTAAAATAAGCTGCAGCTGACGATTCTTTAATGTGATAGCTTTTTTCAAATAATCTAAGGGCATATACTCTTAATTCAAGGTCAACTTTCAAAAGTAACAAACAAACTGCACAGCTTAAGTGTAAATTATTGCTAGGCACAAGGCGATGGTGCCTCTCCTCTGCATATTCTTCTATCAGTATTACTCTGTAAGCCGTTATGTTTGGTTAAGAATATGTTCTAGTTATGTGTGTTCATTAAATGTGATTTATGAAATCCAATTCGGTTTCTAGGTTTGACTATTTCTTGCTCACATTATTCACTAAAGATTTGTTCTTATTTTCAAATATTGAATTTTATACACTGATAATTCGGTTAATTTGTTCTACATTGTTAATTGAAATGTAAATCTTAATGGCATAAATTATAACCTTTACAAAATGTTAAAGTTCTAACATGAAAAGTTTAATGGTTCCATTTTATGACATGAACAAATCAATTTTGATACTCAGTTATTTTTAAAATTGTACATTGATGATTACAGCTCTTTCTCCAAGTGATATACCACATTGGTCAAGTAATGAACAAATATCCAACAAACATCAAATTGATTTTTTTTTCTTTTTCATTTTATGTAAGCGAAAACGCTGAAGCTCCGATTGATTTGAAGTACATGTAGTTCAATTGTCAAAATAATAATCCATCTTGAAATAAGATTTCTATATTTATTTTTTAAGGAAATAATTGTCTTACGTTTGGTCTTCATAAGCCCTTTTCACATAACTGCGGTCCAGTCGTTTGGACGGCAAAATAAGTTCTTTTCCTGCAACATGACGTCAAGGACAATCGATTTTTAACTCTGACGTAAGGAGAGTTGGTACTTGCCGTCCATCAAATGCTAGTTACGCAGTATTGTTAAAAAGGCTTATTGTGCCAACCAGAAAAATACTCACATGGGCATCAGATACCGTCTGTTAAGGGACAAAACTCTGTATTCCACAAAGACTCAATATGCAACGGTTACCCTGTTTCCCTGAATTTCATTCTGGTTTTTATAGAATTTGATGACGTCACAATGCGTTGACGCCAGATACTTGCACAAATGGGAAATAACTCTATTTCGTTAAGACCGAATTTCATTTTAAAAATCCTGTTCTATTATTCTGCTACCAGAATGCAACGTCCTGGATGATTTCCCACACATGAGGGGTTGGACAAGGTGAAAGGGAGGGGGAGGAAGGGCTTGGGAAGAAGGAGAGTGGTACTTCCCTTACCCCCCCCCCCCTTCTCCCTGTCCGCCCCCTCTAACCCCTCCCCACACACATGCCTGTTTCGAATTAATAAAGCTCATAAGTGGGGTTCTAAGCCAAAATGATTCAATTTGAAAAAAAGTTAATACTTTGTTTAACCCTATAACTTTGATATCTATTTCAGGTCTTAGGTTTTACTTTTATTCTTTTTGTAGATAGCATAGGGAAAATTTAAGTTCTGATATGAAAATTCATACAGGTATCAGAAACTCTCCCTTTTGGAATTTCCCAAAAATATCTATTGTTTTTTCTTTCTTACTTTCAATGTTGTACATTTATATTTTTAGCCAATAGACCCAAACTTTTGTCCTTTCTCCTATTTGACTGGACTCACTAACATCATCGCAGATCCTCTTAAATAATCACTCTGTTCTACCAGAAGTGTAATGAGTTAAGCAAACACAAATACAAAAGTTAAGTGGGAACTCCTTGACAAATGTCAGCATGAAGAGGATTAACCTGAAATCCAAAAATCAATAATGTACTTTTAGGTATCTGAATGTTATTCTGATAAGTGACATCCCTGTTTTTGACAAATAAGGGCTATATAACTTTGCACGCATACGTAACGAAGGAGGTAGCAGAATAATATCCATGGATGTATCGTGTCTATTCTCCGTGCAAATAATGGAGACAAACTCACAAAGATACAGTTAAAATACACAAATGCCGTCATGTATCATGTATCAAATATTATAAGTGAACGATGTTCACATCGATAGTATTTCGTATTCAATGTGTACACGTAGTCCGGATAATCACACCAGCTGTTACTGGCGTGGCACCGATTGCCAACTGGTCCCATTAGTTCATGTGTAATCTTTTGTATTTGACTTCTCTATGATAGGATTTCCTGTTCCCCTGTTCTTTTTGCGTCTCTTCCTGTGCGTGTCTGCTCTGTGTTTTTGAATAGGGTATTTTGGTGTTTTGATGTTGGTGCTGTAACCGAATATTGTTTGAGGTCTTCTCCTTACTTCAATAAGATCCATATTGAGTTTTTATTTAATATCTACTATCCTTGGCTGATCTAATCTTCATTCAAATGGATATCTATGTCGCTTTTATTTAATTCTTAACGATTTTGCATGTAATACGCCTTTCTATTTTTTCCGTACGTGTTTTAAATATTGTGAATCAAAACTACTTACTAGAATGTATTAACATATTTTGATATGTTGGAGTTTTAATAACTCATTTATTGATGTTCCTCTTCGTTTGCTTTGGTTCCTGTTTCACGATGATTTTGTATGCCTTTGGTTTTTGATTTTCTGAAAATTCAATATCGATTTTGTACTATGAAATGGGATATGGTCATTATCCATATTTGTCATTTTGTACCAATGGAAATTTAATTACATGTACTTAAGTAATACAAAAAAATAAATTTTGTATTTTCCTACATTAGTATTTCTTACATTTAATTATACGGCGGTTGCGGCTAGCCTCCTTGGGATGCTTACTCATCCCGGGCACCTAGACCCATCTCTAGCTTTCTAGAGGTCCGTCGATTTGTGCTCTATTGTGAGTGCTATTTAGATTATCGTCAGGATCTTCTTTACCTCATTATTCGATTATAGATTCTACACTTTTAATCTCAATGCGCTATGGCCAATACAGCTTTGTCTGGCTGCGTATTGTCTATCCCTCATTGCATAGCTCTGTTTAGAATTAAGCTCCTTGCACTTACTCTCCATCGATTTGTGGCAAAATTTTCACTTTGATACGCTGTTGAATAAACCCTACACAAAATTTTGAGCCGCTAATTTTGGCAAGAGGAAATTTAAAGTATGTATTGTTGATGGCGCCAGGAAAATTCGCTCTGGATTTATTTAAACTGCTTGATATGAAGTACTACTGACGAGGATTCAATATCCGAAACATATGTCTAGTACAACAAAATTGGTACTAAAGAATATATATATCAATATTGACAATCCCTCTGGCACATTGTAAGTGTTTAAATTACGAAAGTTCACGTACACGAGTGTCATCCATATTGACCTGAATATTGTATTTTTCTCTTCTTTTTTAATCACAGAACTTCCAATAAGAATTCAAGACTATGAACAATAAGTATACTGTAGAAAAAATATGTCATGTCACAATCATCGCTTTTCAGTGAATAACAAAACAAAAACCCAAATTTACAAGTAGATGTAGGTTGTATTTTATTCACATTAAGATGTCAGTCCTCAGAAACCATAGGGAAATGAATATTTCAAACGGATATTACCAATCCCTTTTTTAAATATACAAAAAAAAATAAGTTTCTAAGAAACATTAACTTAAAGATGAAGAGTTTCGAAAGCATAAACGTGAAATTTGCAGAAATTATTCTGCACTGCTCTCAAGATTTGAAATGTGCATGTCTGGTCCATGCTGCGAATTTGTCTGTTCTTGGATAATGCTATTGAATTTGAAGACGTCTAACATTTGGAAGAGGTCCAGAGTCGATGTAAGCATAATTTGGAATTCAGCCTTCATTTAGATATTCATTGATCAAGAAAATTCAAAGAATCAACATCAGGTGGAATATTTATTTGAATTATTAAAGATGAATCAACCACCTTTCGTGTTTGTCTGGTCCATGCTGCCAATTTATCTGTTCTTTAATAATGTTACTCAATTTGAAGACGTTTAACATTTGTACCACTTGGTGAGTGTCACTGCTGGTGGACAAGGAGTCCCCGAGGGCATATGTAGCAAAGTTCGATCAATTGCGGTTGATCGTTTCTTCAACGCATTCTATAATTTCTGTTATCAAAACTTCTAGACATTTCTAAAATGTGGGTCCTGTAGCATCATATCCCATCCATCCTGCTACGTCTTTCGGTACGTTTTTGGATACTTTTTCACACTTTTGGGCATATTACATTGTTTAGATTTGAGGATCACCGACGAGGGTTACGTACCGGAAACGAGTATGTCTGGTCCATGCTGCCAATTTATCTGTTCTTAAATGAATTTGAAGACGTACTATAGATATAATCCTTGAGTCATAAAAAGAGAATGGTTCATGTAACTGGGTCAATCTATAGATTTGTATTAGCACCTTTTCAATCTAAACATTTTGACGAGGCTCTAGGCAAGGCATTTTCTAAGGTGTTAATATTCCCTACTGTCCTCACAACTCACTTTGCATATAGGAAAATTGAAGTTTTAGGGCTTCGCAATTGTTCAATTGAAAATCTAATTATCTCTCCTGACCTTTTCGACTTTGAGACTAAATAAATGAAAGGTACCTCTTTGATGATTATTGAATTATATTCAAATTCATATTATGAAATAGATCTCGAGTTCTCGTTAATAACGATATAAGTTTTATGTCTGTACCTGCAATTTATTACGCTTCAAGTGAAATAATGAAATTACATTACTGATTCTTGGTTGGACATTTCATGTTATGGTGTAAGTATACAGGTCATTGACGAGTTTAAATTCATTTCTTATTAAAGCATTGAAGTAGAGTTACAAGACATCAATTTATCCATGAAATGACCTGTTCACTAATTCCAGAGCACCCGGCTTTCTCTCAAATGTCATATCCCAAAAAGATATCAATTGTATAGCACTCCTTCAGTCGTAACAGAAAAAACCATTTTCTTGCTGTACGTCAATTTTGTTAGAAATAGGACGAAAAATAAAAAGACTACAGGGATTATAGTAAAATCGCTGAAAATGTGTGACGTCGGAGGCTTTGAACGTCACTGTTTACTATTGTTGACACGGAGAATAATATGGTGGCGGCTAGAAATTAAGATGGGAATCCCCGTAGACATTTTATTTTCCATATTACGGGTCGAAGACGGCTTACAGAGTAATTTGGAATTAATGTTAAACGTCTTCAAATTCAGTAGCATCATTTATAACAGAAAAATTTGCTGCAAGGACCAGACATGCATGTTTCGGATACTCAACCCTCGTCAGTGATCCTCTATCTAAACAATGTAATATGGCCAAAGAGGGCGAAAATTATTATGTCCAAAAATGTACCGAAAGACGTAGCAATATGGGTAGGATATGATGCTACAGGACAACGTTTAAGATATTTCAAGAATTTTGGTAACAAGTTTTTTTTATGCGTTGAAGGGACAGACAGTCAACCGAAGATGAAGTGACTGGTGTTGCATGCAAACAGGAGATGCTTACTCTTCCTGGGCACCTGGTCTCACTCCCATTTTGGGATTTCGCTTCTTTCCATATGGTGGAGGTTTTTTATTAGTTTGCTTTGGTTCTTGTTTTATCCTGAAGTTGTATGCCTTCGGTTTATGATTTTCTAAATTATCGATTTTGTACTGTGTATTGGGATATGGTCATTATCCATATTTGTCATTGGCTACATGTGCCCTCGGTGACTCCTTGTCCACCAGCAGTGGCACTCGCCGAGTAGTACAAATGTTAAACGTTTTCAAATTCAATAGCATCATTTACATTCATAAACAGAAACAAATAGCAGCATGGACGAGATATGTCCGTACCTGGTACTCAACACTCATCAATGATCCTCAGTCCAAACACTGTAATACGGTCAAAGAGGGTGAACATAATGTCCAAAAATGTACAAAAAGACGTAGCAGAATGGGTGGGATATGATGGTAAAGGACCCACGTTTTAGACATTTCAAGAATTTTGGTAAAAGAAATTTTAAATGCGTTGAAGACACAGACGATCAACCGAAGTTGACAGAACTTTGCTACATGTGTCCCCGGGGACTCCAGGTCCACCAGCAGTGACACTCACCAAGTAATACAAATGTTAAAAGTCGTCAAATTCAATAACATCATTTCTAAACGATGTGGGTGCAGCAACTGAGTCTACTTGGATTTCCCCTACATTCAATTGTTATTTGTTTTATGCTTTAGCATTTCTATCCATATTGTTGTTTAGATAGATAGATGCGTGTTGTTCTGTGCCCAATTATCCATGTCCGTTGAAGTCGTTTTCTCTGATGCTCGTTATTTATAACATTGCAGGTATGATCAACTTTGACCTGTGAAGGATCATCATATTGGAGATCTCTTCAATATCCCTATACCTATCAAAGCATCAACAAACAACCTTACCGAAATGAGTGAAATGAAGTTCACCACAAGGGCTTCACTGAATATAATGAGCAAGAGCTTTGCGGCAATAAAACCAGAAAGCGCCAGTGAAATGAATTTGGGCGGCTTATGAAAAACACTTTGGCCGGAAGTATTAATGATGATAATTTAATATTTGAAACAAGTGTCTGGTGCATGATAATTGTTTTGAAATTTTCTTCAGGAAGGTATAGAGTTGGAATAATTCCGTATTACTGAAACATGAGCACATTAAAGGAAGTAGACCAATATGCATCCAATACAAGCTTAGGGCAGTTTTTTTTTTTTGCTATATCGATAAGAGATGGTGTATTTATTCTAATTCCTAATGAAGAACCTTTTCAGATTGCCGGATATGCCACTACTCGTCGTTGAAAATAAGACAAGAAAAAACCAAGTTCATTATAAGTCATCATGATGTGTTCTAAGTTTATATTACAATCTTGATGTAGCCTGTTCAGAAGAACTGTTTTTCAAAATGCCTCTATTTGGTTGTTCTGACGTCACAATCCTTCCTTCCCCAGATCCCAAGGAGAATGTTGGTCTCCCTTGTTTCTCCAGATCATGTTCAAGGTGTTTGATATCCTTTGTAAAATGTATCTTTTCTTTCTCGATCTCACCAGCAATATTGCTAACGGCACTTTCGCCGTACCAGTTCGGTACACTTGACGTCCTACTAGACAAACCTGAATTATCGTTGACCTTTCTTATATCCAATGCCTGTTCGCTTTCAGTATGGCTTCCAAGCTTCATCACTGGTTTCCCGGCACGCATGCGCCGTTTGGCTCTCACGACACATGGGATAAGAAAAGCCAGAAACACAATGACCAAAATAAGTACACCTGCAAAGATGGCTGCCTCATGGGAGTATGACTCTATAATGTTGTCTTCTTTTTTAACTTGCCTAATTATAAATGGCAGGGGATTGGACAGAATTTCTCCCGATGACTTGTCAACAAGTACAACCTATGAGTAAGAAAAAGATTTTAATCATGGAGTTCGAATGAAGATTGTTTCAATGTCCGATATAAATTTAAAGTCGACGAACGTATAGTCACGTGGTTTCTTATCAGAATTACTGGCAAAATTCAGCAGAACCAAATGGGCACTGTGAGTTGCTTTCTTTTTGAATAATTGATGCATGAAATAGAAATTCTAGCTTCTCTTTGGTAAATTAACCAAGAAGTTCAAAAATGCAACAACAACAAAAATGACAAAATACTCACAAAAAATTCGAATTCTGTTGAGTTTTCAAACACATTTGTTTTGTTTATCACAGGGTAGTTCTCTCCATCAATGTAAACAGTTTCGGTTTTGTCGACTCTAAATTCTGTTTTATTCTGAAAATATAGAAAATAAGGGTAAAATATTATGCAAGACGACGATGTCACTGCAATTGCTAGATACGCTTGTGCAATAAGAGCATATATAGTATTAATACTATCGTGCGATCGAAAAATTAATATTTGAATCATGTCCATATATTGTTGCCGACATAATCGATATGAAAAATCTTTGTCGCAAAACGGCCGCACGATTTATTTAATATAATTGCAATATATATTGAGTCTATATGCAAAATGTTTTTCATCTAACAAAATGTACGACCTTAAAAATCGTGCATACAAAACATTGTACGATGTTCGTACTAATGTGCTTTCGCTGCAACTCGATAATTTTGATTGCATTTGGTGACATCATAATAGTGCGCATGTCCACTTTTTATATGGGTCTTGTTTAGTACCCGAAACGTGCATGTCTGGTCCATGCTGTAAATTTATCAGGTTTTAAATGATGCTATTGAATTTAAAGACGTTTAACAACTGTAACCACTTAAACAGATTCAAGAAAAGCAAGACGGACCCCTAGGAAGCTAGAAGAGGGACCAGGTGCCTGGGAGGAGTAAGCATTCCCTGTTGGCCAGCCTCACCCACAGTCGATGTAAAAGTATCACTGTGATGGTCTTTCTGGAACAATGCCTTCTTTTACTTATCAAAAGAAATTTTACAACAACGAACCTTTTACAAAGTATGAAAACACATAATCAAACTCCTCATACATGTATTCACCTTAAATACACTTAAAACAACTAGAACACTTATGAAACTCTTAGTAATTGATAATATATTTTGACGATTAAAGTTCGCCTCTGTAGAAAGAGATGCAAAAAACTTAAGGGTTACTTTGATTCTTTCATTTTCTTGTGAAATCATCACCTCTGGGCGGACCCAGAATTAGCAGATATTTTAGTATCTGAAATAATTTTACTACAACCTTGGCAGTAGCTGTCCTAAGTCCAATGGCGTCTTTGAAGTATGTGCTATCATTTGTGTTTAATGCTTTGATGTAGTCTTTTGCGTTTGGTCTAACTTATCCCTTTGTTGTCCTTTGATATGCTTGTCCACTTTATGTTTCGCATTAAGGTATCCAATGTACAAATGGAGATCTCGCTGAGGTCTCGTCCATTTAAACAATGTTAAAAGTATCTCAGTAATTTCCGGCAGTATCTCGAAAGTTTCCGTGGCTTGGGTGAATGCCGGCATGTTAACATTTGATGATAGAAACCAATTTTTATGTTGCATTAGGTATTCTTATGTAAGAAATATGCCATGATTCTAACTATATAATCCACTTTGATATTTAATTATTTGTACAACGGATACCTTAAGGTGTTTCAATAATTGGTGTTGGAGATCTCCCCGTTCAATGCAAATTTCTTAAGTGTTTATATCATAAATTCTAATTCATTCTGTTTGTTTCACGCATTCTGATTGGTTCCCAGTGCCACAAACCTGTTCGGATCAGCCTCAACTTTTTCCCTCGAAAAAAGACTCGGACGTTAGACGGCGCCATTTTAAAAATAGTTCCCCGTTGATCTATTAGTTTTGTTATAATCTATCATGAAATACAAATTCCAACACTTGATCGTAACTGACAAATATGTTACTCACAACATTACTCGCTCAAGTTGAAAATTTTTTAACGTTGAAAAAATGCCTTTTTTTACCTTTACATCGATTTGATGTAAAACTTTCCACTATTGGCATCCGAGTCTTTTTATGCCGTTACAAATAAAGGGCGAGGGGATCCGAATGGTCGCAAACCGACTCACTTAACATACTGTAAAAAGTATTTTGCACGTTACTAGCTTTAGCGCACTTTTTACGTATGACGTAACAATTCCCTGTGATATTTTGAGGTAAAATTACAAGTTATGAGCTTGTAAACGGTGTTCTCCACTTATAAACATCAGAGCAAGTAAGTTTTTTCTTGATAACACCTATTATTATGATTATCCCCTAAGTCTAACCTTAAATGTCTCCATAGCTCCATTACTGGATGATGCTGTCACTTCTATCTGCAGATAGATATTGTCCTGTTGTCCTCCAACATCTTCTCTACTCACGTATATTCTACTTTCAGGTTCATAATCTTCATAAACAAATCCTTCGATCACGTGACTTGATGTGTCAATATGGTACAAATATTTTGATGTGACATGTACTGTAAGATAAACATTTTGTATATCATGTTAATCAAAATTCTAATTCATTCTGTTTGTTTCACGCATTCTGATTGGTTAACAGGACTTCTACAAGCACGTATAACGACGATAAACATGCCACAAACCGACTCACTTGACTTACTTTAAAATGTGTTCCCAAGTAAATTTGCACGTTACAAGCTTTAGCGCACTTTTTGCATATGACGTCATGCTTCCCTTTGTTCTTCGATCCAGTGACGTCATACTTTGACGTAAAACTTCAAGGTATGAATTTGTAAATGGCGTTATCCACATGTAAACAACAGACAAGTAAGTTTATTATTGATAACACTTTTGATTTTGGATTGAACATAGTAAATTCCCCCTGGCTTGACGGTGATGTTCCAAGATTACCGTCATACGGCATTTAGATATCACAGCTCATCCGGTACGCTACAGCATGTACTAATATTTTGGATTTTCACAGTAGAAGTTTACAAATTACCAAACAACTTTTAGGTGAAGGTTTCCGCTTTCATAAACTAGTTAAGACTTTCTGGAAATTTTACAAAAAGTACAGTCAACTTCTTTTAAAATTCGGATCTATACACGCAACAGAGTACATTACTTTGGGTATTACACAACCTGTCGTTTATGGTGATATGATAAACAACATAACCATCGAAAATGCGTCAGAATCATCAAATGCCTTTTATACCGTGGATATGATCCTTATGTCACCAGACGGACACTAGGCTTGGTACTTGACCAATCTACAGTTTTGTACAGGCACATCCTTGAGACTTGCACTCTGACTGACTGTGACGACGTGACTCCATGACGGGCCCAGTCCAATCCTCTTTATAGAAGACAGGGCCCCGACCACCTGTCCTCTCTGAATGTCAGTCGGACTCCTCGGGTGATAAAATACATGAGCTCGCTACAGCAGGCAGAGCACGGACTGCATTACGCATGCCCTCTTTTTATATCCATTTACATATGCATCTGTGCTTCTGGGGCCTCTGCGTTTCGCGGTCTTGTTGTTTTACACCACAATTGTACCTTCTTCGAGACCTCTGGGTAATTGGAGAAGTGAAAGGGTTGTGCGCACGTAATCCAGGGTAACCACACCATTTGCTACTTGCGTGACAAATGGCCGTCCAAAGTTGGCGCCGGTTGCCCATTGGTCTCTTCGGTTTATGTGTAGTCTTTTATGTTTGATGTTTACATGTCGTGTGTTTCTTTTCCGTTTCGTGCTGCACTCGTCTTTTGTGTTTTTGCATCGGGTGTTTTTGGTGTTTTGCTGTTGATGCAGCAACGGCGTCTTGTTGGAGATCTTCTGCCTTCTCTTTGATTTTTTGCCATTGTAATAAATACGAAGCAGTTATATTTCATATTTTGCAGCTCAATAATTTCTGTTGGTCGTTGTTAGTCTTCCGTAGCAACGTCACCACTAAAGCGATACATGAGACCCTCTGAGGGGTATAAAAAGTGAAAATTTGTCACATAAATTAGAATAGGGATAATCGTACTGTGTTTTGTGGTTCCGACAGGTATATAATTTTCATTTTCGCGTATAAACATCGACAGCGGGTGCGGCTAGCCAACAGGGGATGTTTACTCCTCCCGGGCACCTGGTCCCACCTCTAGCTTGCTAGGGGTCCTTCGATGCTCAATTTGGTGCTTCATTGTGTTTGCTGTTGAGATAATCGTCAGGATCTTCTTTAACTCATTGGATATACTGTTTGAAACATACGTTATACCATCGGGGACAAACTGCGTTTCCAACAGTATATCCAACATATACCTGTCGGAACCACAAAACACAGTACGTTTATGTCCTAAATGAATGCACCTGTGTTAAATATGGAATAATCAGGTAATAAGGTCCAATGTATGTCATGTAAAAGAAATTTGAAGTTTTTTTCTACGGAAGCCCATTAGCTTCACAGAAAAAATTAATGAATTGCATATATACGCATCAACATTGCGTATATTCGCAATAGTTCGTAATAGAATTGCGTATATACACAATAGTATTGCGTACATACTAATTTTTTTTTCTGTGAAGCCAATGGGCTTCCGTAGTTGTCTATGTATTGATTTTCAAAAACATTCTAATCGGGATTTTCTCTGATCGTTTAATCTTTTTTTACACAAAGCGGACGGAGGGAAAAGAGTAGCATATTTTGTTTTACACAAAGCGGAATGGGGGAGTAGATCAGCAGCCCGTTTCACAAAAAATACAACAATTTACAGGATTTTTTTTTTTTGGAAATTCGGCATTGAATAAAAGGTTCAGAACTGTTTCAATTTAGATGGAACTCCTTATAACATTTCTGCCTACTCGATATAGGTTAAGAAACAAAACTAAGCGAGTTTAGGTTAATAATTAGAACTAAGCAATCACAAGTTACGATATTTCCTAAAAATAATTGATTTTTTTGTGCAACAGGATGCTTGACTCAAAGTCGTTACTAAAGATAAAGAACTTACCTCTATGTAGAATGCATAAGATTATCAATATCCGAATCTGCATTGTCGGATGCCTGGAAAAGAAATGTTACGTCCAAATACGTACATGTCACTCTCTTAAATGTTAAACGTCTTCAGATTCAATACTACAGTATCCTTGTGAAATAATTTGGACAGGACAAAACGAAGACGACAAAACTCGAAAAAAAAGAGAACTAGTATTCATGAAATGGGGATTATATTAAGGTGCGTCATTGGTCACGATTTTGGGCTATTCTTGCGCATCTCCTGTTTTAGCACTCATTGAGCTTGACTTTTATGGATATTTCAATTTATTATGGCCAATGTATTATTTCTTACTCTTTCAAGACTTTAATTCATAAGACATATTAAAGCGACCAAGTTTGAAAACATGAATGAAGTATGCGTAAGAAAATGCTTCGCGGTAATTTCTGTGAAAATTGACGTGGAGGTACTTTTTTTAACTGTTCGGATTTCTATTACGTTAGTTACAACCCATGAATTTTGTTTTACGTATGGAATATTATTGTTTTAGGCTTTTTTATAAGGTATGGCTAATGAAAACCGACAAATTATAAGTTGTTCAAATTCCACCCAAAATAAGGCAAATTTTCAGCTCTGACACTTTTTCAAGAAAACCACAAAATGGCACTATTTGTGAGCGTCTGTTCTCTCTTATTTAAACAGGGACATATACTTTTTCTTCAATATTTTGAAAAGTCTTCCCTAGGAGCACGTTTTACTGAGTCTTTGGAAAAATCGTTGAAATTCGGTATCTCTGAAATTTTGACCTTAACTTGGATGATTTTCGTTATTTTTGTGTAAAATCTAGAAAATTTTAAATTATCGGTGAAGTTGATACCTAAGGTAGCACTTTATCAAATTCTACTTTTATACAAAGTTTCTAACCTGTTTTATTGTATAATAACGAAGAAAAGTAAAATAAAAATCAAATGAGTGCATTTCAACACTTTTTGTATTTTCTTTACAAATGTGCTATTTTTAGCAACAAATTTCCGTCATTTTTTACCCAGTTTTCAAATAAGCATAAATCTTGATTTTTATCACGGACCTATTAATTTTCCTTCATAAATTGATTAAGTGACATGAATACTATATTTTCACATGGTTATCATAAAATCGTTGAAATTCCTCTATTCAGAAATGACACGCCTTAAAGGCATGTAATGTGCTACCTCTTTTGCATAATGCATAAATATTGGAATCCAAAGTCTTAATTTATATTGATCTCCCCATATTTGATATATTTGACATATGCATATCTGAAACGTGAAGCAAATTGCGTCTTAATTAAAACCTGGAAAATTCAAGTCTTATCGATATCTGAAGCCAGAAAAATAAACCAAGTCTTATCTGAATCTAAGGAAATTACCGAAAAAATCGAAGTATTGTGAGAAATTGTCAAATGTAAAACGTTTGTCTTTTTATCTGAAACAAGGAAAATTCAAATTTATCTGAAACAAGGTAAATTCACTTTTTAACAAACACCAGGAAAATTCCATTCATTTATAAGGGAAAATTAACTCATATCGGAAACTAGGACAGTAAATTAACTGCAAATAAACCAACGAGGCTAATGGGCAACCGGTGACGACCTAGGACGGCCATCTGCCATGCAAGTACATGCAGCAGATGGTGTATTATCCGGATTACGAGTGCACATCCCTCCCACTTTTCCGATTTTTCAGAGTTCTCGAAGAATGCGCGATTGTGGTGTGGAATAATATCCTCATTGTGAGATGAAGATACAAACAAACAGCATGACGCAGGGGCCTGATAAGCACACATATGGATATATAAATGGATATAGTAAACAAGGAAGAAAAAAAAACAAGAAACGCTCAATTTGACATGAGAGACAGGTATTTTGTCTTTATGTTGGTTACAAGGAATTTCAAAGTTATGCTTGAACCTTAGTGTGAGAATTACACAAAATGAAATCTATACGTACCTACATTATAGTACGAACACACTAATATCAAAATTTATAATGTACTCATACAATGTATTATAAAACAATAAAAGTAGACAGATAAAGATGACCTAGGTCTTGTTTAAAAGAGTAACAGTGGGTTGGAATTTTCTCAAAAGGCCTCGAAAATAAGTTAAAATACCATGACATTTATACACACCAGTGTCAAAATGTGTTATTTCCGCAATAATAACAATGATTGACCCAAAATTATGACCCAGTGGCATTTAAACTATTTCCATTTGACATTTCCTGGAATACAAACAAAATTGATGAAGTTATATACTTCAAAACAACACCTTAACATATTGCATTTTGAAACTTATGCTAAGAAATATGAAGTGAGGACAAAAGGCTTACAAGGACCACTATCGCTCAGCTGAGCCCAATGTTCACACGTAACGAACTACAAAAGACTGAAACATTGTTTTACTTTTCCATCTGCCAAGATAATGGAACTTTTGCAGAGTTGTCTACCTTCAGTTTGCTAAAGCGTATTATAAATTAATCAGAACTCTCATGAAGAGATGTGTAGAGACTAAAAGATTTGACCAAAAATATTTTACTGACCTTGAAGGTTATCGTGTGCATAATGCGTAATTGAGTCTTACCACGCTTTATCATCCCTGAAGATTTGATATAGTATATCTCAAGACGTTATAGCCGTTTATGTAAAAATATTTATATTGTAAGTTGATTTCCTATGTTAAACGCATATTCAATTTTAGCGTTCATTTCACGATGAATGAAGGTTGACCCAAATTACATAACGTGCGAGCACTTTTTGTACCAGTGGGCGGGGCCTACTGATGCTGAATTTGCGAGCGGGGGAGATTCCCCATGTCGACGATGAAGTGGCCATAGCATGAGACGGTAAAAAGAGAAATAAAGAAAGACGGGAGAACAACAAAAGATTCGCGCCTGTCGTCGAGTGTAAAAGCCATGAACAAAAAAACCATTCATTTCTTACGTATGTTTACTATACAAAAAGGCAAAATAAGCAAGCTTCTATGAACCTTTAGTACATCATGACATAATGGTCTCACTTCCATATTGCGTGTCTTCTTCTTTTTATGTGGTGGAGGATTTTGTTTGCTTTCGTTCCTGTTTTAACCTGATTCTGTATGCCATCGTTTTATGATTTTCTGAACTATCGTTTCTGTATTGTGTATTTAGATATAGTCATTATCCATATTTGTCATATATACCAAATATTTTAACGGACCGTTATTTAAAGATTAGAGAGATTTAGTTACACTTATGATGTACATGTACACGTCACCGTTTGACGCCATAATCCGAGGACGTCCTTTAGTTACACGTTCTAATCGGAGTAGGTTTAGTTATAGCTATGTTGTAAGGTGTACGTGTAGCTAACAGCTTTTCAATCAGTTTAATCTGCGATAAACATACACCGAGATTCGTAAAACCTCGACGCAAGGAAATTTAGAAAACTGTGCATTATAACACGGAAAACTGGAAGTTCAATCAAAGATAAGTCTGGAAAATTTCAAAGAAGTTACCCGTTCTGTCGTTACGTATAGAGCGTCTTTAACGCGTCCATAACGTGTAGCTATACGTCACGTCATAACGCCATTTGAACAAAGATAATAGGTAGTGATGACGTCATACGTACACGTTGCGCTAAAACTTCTAACTAAGCCTCTCTATTCTTGTGTACGAGCGTACGATTCTTTTTTAAAGTAAACTCTTGGCCATACAGCTTTGAGATGGGGTAGACGTTGTTATTATACACATTAGTTTTGTGTTTTATATCTATTATTTCATGTAAGATCGTATATACTTCCATGTAATGACAAATATGGATAATGACCATATCCCTTTATACAGCACAAAATCGATAATTCAGAAAATCAGAAACCGAAGGCATACAAAATCAGGAGAAAACGGGAACCAAAGCAAACAAATAAAAACCTCCAGCACATGAAAAGAAGCGAACCCCCGATATGGGAGTGAGACCAGGTGCCCAAGATAAGTAAGCATCTCCTGCTTGCATACAACACCCGCCGCTTCAATTCGGTAGAACTGTCACATCCGGTTACTTCTATTCCGAAAGACATAAAGTAATCTTTGGTTGGATGGTTCAAATGGTCTATGACAGAATATCATCTACCATTCTGAAGAGTAGGACATCATAGTGTATGACGAGTTCCCCATATCGTCCGTAGAACTTCCTCAGTGACGATGTTAGTCTTGGCCACAAACATATCCCTGACTGAGAAGCTTATCTGAAAGACGCCTAGCTCTCAGAACAAAACCCGTATATTTGGTACGGCGGGTGCGGCTAGCCAACAGGGGATGCTTACTCCTCCCGGGCACCTGGTCCCACCTCTAGCTTTCTAGGGGTCCGTCGATGCTCAATTTGGTGCTCTATTGTGAGTGCTGTTGAGATTATCGTCAGGATCTTCTTTAACTTATTTGTGTCACACTTATGCTCTTTGACGTGTGGAGCTCGTAAAAAAGTTCCCCGCGAGGGGTTTGACAGTAAGTGTTTTGAATATTATTCCCTGACATTGTTGCCGTAGCACTTTCTATATAGACGTTGCATGTATTTAATATATTCCTTCATTTTCGTGCGTGAACATCGACGGCGGATGTGGCTAGCCAAACAGGGGATGCTTACTCCTCCCGGGCACCTGGTCCCACCTCTAGCTTTCTAGGGATCCGTCGATGCTCAATTTGGTGCTCTATTGTGAGTGCTGTTGAGATTATCGTTAGGATCTTCTTTAACTCATTTGCTCTGGCATAGCGTATCAACTGAGATACGAACACGCCATAAGCAGGCGATGAAGGGATGTTGCTTTCCTGACCATGCTCTTATGTTCCGAATTTATGTAATATTAGTTATTCCATCATAAGTTTATCTATTTCACTATATTTCCGATGATCTTGTAAATGTTCACCTTAGAATTTTACCGCACCTGACACTCTTGTAAATGGCGGATGTGTTGTCACTTATGACGTATAATTTACGTGTTCTAATTTACTTTTCGTTGCTAAATATATCGTTAATTACATTAAATATTAATAACAAAGGGATTATCTGAATATAAGTATGTATTTCAAATGTTGTTAATTCTGTAATTCATTGGATCCCTCGGCACTATTCGTTGTTGCGTAATATTACGTAAGAAGTAATTGGGCCGTTGTGACGCTCGGCATATTTCGGTAGCTGATGGAAACTTCCTGATATGTAAAATGGGGTCCTGCCGAGTTCAATGGATTCCATGTGCAATGATTACTGACCGGTATAAATCCGTGTGCACCCAGACAGTGCCTGTGCATGTGCCGACCGCCATCAGATGACCTTAGTTAGTAGAGAGAGCCAACCCAGTTGTGTTCCTTCTCATAAGAACCCAGACCAAGAACTTTGACCGACTACATGCCCATTTCGGCACGCCTTCAATCCAATTAGTGGGTTCGCCCATAAATCATAGCATTTGCCGTGGTGACTTTCACCGACGGTGCGTTACAATATGTTGATATATTCTGTAAAGCAGCTGAATATGCAGATAAGCTCCCCCCCCCCCAAAAAAAAATAGATGCATGACATGTATACTTCTCAACATTTCTAACTTACCATTCTACGGGTATGGACTTTTGTTATAGTGGAATTCAAATTAGTTTTAATGATGATTGGATTTGAGATACCACATTTCACTCTTTACTTTAGAATTGGTAAAAACGAAATTTGTGTGAACTGAAATAGTCCATGACGAAATTTTAATTTTGAAAAATGTTCATGAATTTCGCGTATTTTATCGGTAAATTACCATCAAACACCACTTTAAGAATTTTTCGTACCGTGTTAAGTAAAAAAAAAACATAAATGGAATGCATGCGTTACAAAAGTGATAAAATACTAAACGAATTTAACGTTAAGTGGCTGCGTGTGCATAATTCTTGTGCATGGTACGTAAAATGAGCCTCCATTGACCCATGGCCAAGATCTTTTGTTAGGCTTACTTTTCATGAATAGCGGCATAGCGCAGGAGAAAATATTAAAGCGCATTCGCAGGAAATGTTTCAACACAAAAAAATCCTTACGCGGTAGTCAATGAAACGGAAGTACTATCGACTCGTAACGCATGAGGCAATTTGTAATCATATCACGACGAAACAATATCATCAACCACCGATATTTCAAAATTAAAAATAATGAATCATTCGATAACCATCAGAACTTTTTTATTGTAGCCTTTTTTAGTCAAGAGACACAGTTTTCTTACAAACCGGCGGCGGATGGTTCTTTAATCATGTTAATATAATGCTGTGAAGTTTGAAGATACTCATCACAAGATGATCACCTATTCAATAAGGCTTGAAAAGAATTCGCTGTTTTGATAAATGTAGACGTGATATTCCAGTAACATATAAAAATGTAAGTTAGAAATTTTGACTAGTATATATCAGTGTAATGAATATATTTAAATCTGAATTAAACAAATACGACAGATATCCATTAAATGTGTACATAAAACTGTATAATTATTCAGTTACTCAGGGTAACAATGCAGGAGTCCAAAGAGATATTGAAAATATCAGAATCAATTAATGTAAGACAAACACAAAAGCTGGACCCATATCAAAAAACCACAATAGCTTCATAACCAATGACACAATCACTGACACATTCTTTTGCCATATTATTGATATAAAAGTACCAAGAAAAGGTTGACCTCTTTCTTTCTTATATCATGATTTTTTTGGTCTTAGAATGCCTTCAATAGAAATAAAAGTTTCAAAACAATATACGTAGCAGTACAAAAAAATATGTTGTTCATAGCTATTATTCACCAATAAAAATATCCAAAGGTATTCATGTCACTATCTATAGTCGGAATTAAATATCACTTAAAAAGTCAATCAATACAGGGTATCCAATAAACATTACAACCATTATTTTGGATGAGTGACACTGCTAATGGACAAAGAGTCCCAGAGTGCACTTATTCAAGTTCGATCAATTTCGGTTGGTCGTTTCTTCAAACGCATTTTGAAATTTCTGTTTACAAAATGATCTCAAATTTTCGAAACTTGGGTCCTGTAGCATCATATCCCATTCATCTTGCTACGTCTTTCGGTATATTTAGGACATAATTTTCAGATTTTGGCCATAGTACATTATTTAGATTGATGATCACTGACGAGGGTAAAATACCGGAAACGTGCATGTATGGTCCATGCTGTAAATGTATCTGCTCTAAAATGATGCTAATGAATTTGAAGACGTTTAACAATTGTATACATACTAACTGATAGGTTCAATTCATTGCCGATGTGCTTTTCTGTGGTAAGTATTTTTGTTAATAATAAAATTACGACTGAATTCGCCGTTAAAGAATCACTGTATTTGTGACGCTGTGTGTAAGGTAAATATAAGAATGAGTCGCTCAATGCTCAAAAGCACCATTTTTGAATGAGACTCTAGGCCTGTATTATATTCGTACCAAATTATACTCTGTTCCTTTACGGAAGTTACACGAAATTTACAAAGTTTAACATACAAAGGACCTCAAATTTACCGATACACGTTCCCCAGAATACAGACTACAAGGAGTCATCTTGGACATTTCTACTTTTCGTTTATTTCAAGCAGTTAGATCAGATAAATCAGAGGAGAAAACATTAAAGTAAGATTTGCAAACAAAGGTATTGATAAAAGTGAATCTTGGTCAAATTTTGAATCACAAAACTGTCACAGAAAAAATCCCACCATATTTCAAAAGAAAAGAAACTCCTTGTATTTCCTATAGCTACACATCAGCCCAACAGTTGCATCTAAAATTTACAATTACAAACGATTCATGCAGTGTGTTGATTTAAGTAATCCCTCACTACATCCACTTCCTTGCGAATGTTCGTCATCGGTTTTCAACTACTCCCCTTGTGGACACGCTATTACTGGTGACCTTAGTATATTCAAGAACGACAAGTTGAGAGAATTGTTAAAAAAGGGTCCCAAATACAGAGAGAGTATGTCTTTTACATGGAACCAAAATGTCCAAATTATCATGGACTCTTGGGAGGAATATGCAAGACGATGGGCAAAGAAAGAGGATGTACAGCTCGACACCCTTTCCGAATGGATAAAATCCATCAGAGGGTTACTTTTATCTAGAATTAACCGATTAAAATCAACTGTGAACACCAGATTCGAGTCTATATTTAAAGACCCTGATGTTATCACAGAGCTTACCCACCTCCAAGAACATTATCTCATCACACCAGCGGACAAAGTCTCAAATAATTACACATTTACTTGCGAAAAGTACTATTTCGACAGTCTAGGTAAAGAGTTGGGTCTAAATTCCACACCTGGAAATCCCACTTACACCCCAACAAATCTTTCTGCCTCTCAAATTATAGATTACCACAAATCAGCTCTTGCTTTCTTTGGCTTCGACACTAACACTTTAGATTTAGATTTGCCATACTTATACTGCATACCTAAACTGCATAAGAATCCGTACAAACAACGTTAATAGCTGGTTCCTTAAAGTGATCTACCAAGTCTGCATCGATCTTACTCACCAAAGTTTTATCTTAAAAATATTGTTCGACAGTATATTCTCGCAGTGGTATCAACCAGATTTTAAAGAATTCGAAGGAACTTTTAGAACATCTGAAATCCACTCATTTTAGAAGAGTCCATTTGATCAAAGTCTTTCATTTTTCGACACTTTACACTACAATCCCACATTCTAAATTGAAAGAAAGACTTGCAAAAATTATAAGTAATGTGTTTACAAGAAAGAACGGCAATCGCAAATACAAATCTATTGTTGTTAACTATAACAACACCTACATTGTAAAAGTCCGATTCTGAAAATAACTACACTGAAACTGATATTATTCAGATGTTTAACTTTCTGATCGACAACATTTTTGTGGTGTTTGGAGGAAAGGTCTTCCAGCAAATTGTAGGAATTCCGATGGGGACCAACTGTGCCCCACTCCTTGCCGACATTTTCCTTTACTCCTACGAAGCTGAATTCATTCAATCTTTGGTCTCTGAAGGGAAAAGATACTGAGCTTCTGACTTCAACGTCACTTAAAGATACATAGATGATGTGTTGTCCATCAATAATCCAAATATCGCGGATTACCTGAGCAGTATCTATCCTTCGGAGCTTGAAGTCAAAGAAACTACAGAAAAAAATAATTCAGCATCCTATTTGGACGTAATGTTGTCCTACGACACTGATGGTCATATGAACTCCTCACTCTATGACAAACGTGACGACTTCTATTTCAGCATCACAAACTTTCCTTTTCTGGGTAGCAACATCCCTTCATCGCCTGCTTATGGCGTGTTCATATCTCAGTTGATACGCTTTGCCAGAGCAAGTACCAAATATACGGATTTTGTTCTGACAGCTATTCGTCTTTCAGATAAGTCAGGGATATGTTTGTGACCGACTAACATCGTCACTGAGGAAGTTCTAAGGTCGATATGGGGAACTCGTCATACACTATGATGTCCCACTCTCTAGCATGGTGGATGATATTGTGTCATAGACCATTTGAACCATCCAACCAAAGATTGTACTCTATGTCTTCCGAAATGGAAGTTATCGGACATGACAGTTCTACCGAATTGAAGCGGCGGGTGTTGCAAGCAGATTGTGGGAATTCCTATGGGTACTAACTGTGCGCCTCTTGTTGCAGATTTATTCTATACACTTATGAAAAAGAATTTATCCAAAATCTTCAAAAGCAAAGATAATTTTGATGATTTGAAATGTTTCAATAATACTTTAAGGTATCTGGATCATATTCCTACCATTGACAATCCTGCTTTTGAATTATATAGGAATGAAATTTATCCACAAGAATTGAAAAATAACAAGGCAAACGTTACAAATACAGAAACATCGTTTTTTGGACCAAAATATCAAAATTGTAAACGGAAAGATTCATACAAGTGTATATGCCAAAAGCGATGATTTTGGATTCAACATAGTAAATTTCCCCTGGCTTGACGGTGAAGTTCCAAGATTGCCGTCATACGGCATTTGCATGTCACAGCTCATCCGGTACGCCGGGGCATGCGCTGGTGTTTTGGATTTTCACAGTAGAAATTTACAAATTACCAAAAAACTTTTAGGTCAAGATTTCCGCTTTCATAAACAAGTTAAGGCTTTCTGGAAATTTTACAAAAATTACAGTCAACTTCTTTTAAAATTCGGATCTATACACGCAACATAATACATTACTTTGGGTATTACACAACCTGTCTTTTATGGTGATATGATAAACAAAATTAGAAGGATCAAAGGTAGGCAGCATAACCATCGAAAATGCGTCAGAATCATCAAACGCCTTTTATACCGTGGATATGATCCTAATGTCACCAGACGGACACTAGGCTTGGTACTTGACCAATCTACAGTCTTGTACAAGGGCATCCTTGAGACTTGCAATCTGACTGACTGTGACGACGGGACTCCATGACGGACCCTGTCCAAAACTCTTTAGAGAAGACAGAGCCCCGACCACCTGTCCTCTCTGAATGTCAGTCGGACTCCTCGGGTGATTACATACATGAGCTCGCTACAGCCGGCAGAGCACGGACTGTATTACGCATGCCCACTTTTTATATCCATTTACATATTCATCTTTGTTTCTGGGGCCTCTGCGTTTCGCGGTCTTGTTTGTGTGAGGTCATCTTACATTGAGGAGGTTATTTTACCCGACAATTGTACGTTCTTCGAGACCTCTGGGTAATTGGAGAATTGAGAGGGTTGTGCGCACGTAATGCAGGATAACCACACCATTTGCTACTTGCGTGAAAAATGGCCGTCCAAAGTCGGCACCGGTTGCCCATTGGTCTCGTCGGTTTATGTGTAGTATTTTGTGTTTGATGTTTACATGTCGTGTGTCTCTTTTCCGTCTCGTGCTGCACTAGTCTTTTGTGTTTTTGCATCGGGTGTTTTGGTGTTTTACTGTTGATGCTGCAACAGGGTCTTGTTGGAGATCTCCTCCCTTCTTGCATGCAAGCAGGAGATGCTTACTCTTCCTGGGCACATGGTCTCACTCTCATATCGGTAGTCCGCTTCTTTTCATGTTGTGGAGGTTTTTGTTTGTTTGCTTTGGTTTGTGTTTTATCCTGATTTTAAATTTGTATGCCATATTTGTCATTGAGTACTTCAGATGAACAATATAACTGTAAAATTGCTCTCATTGTTCTCTTTACATTTTCAATAATTGCAATTCGTGAAGAATTTTGATAAGATAGAGTCAGATATACCAACGTTGTCCGAATTCTAAATAAAATCAAACAGCAGAATTAAATTTCTAACATAAAGAAAAGTAAACTCTTATCGAAAACTTGGACAGTTAGTAATTCGCATGTATTTATTTGAAACATATGAAAGAAAGGAGGGAATCACCAACAACAATATGTCACAGCAACCACAGCAAAATCCCAAAACGCCCAATGCAAAAACACAGAACATACACCAAAAGAAAGATACGCAGAATAGACAAAGAACACCAACTCACACAGAGAAACATTAAACATAAAAGACCACACATAAACCAACAAGACCAATGGGCAACTGATGCCGACATAGGACGGCCATCTGCCACGTAAATAGCAGACGGTGTGGTTATCCTGGATTACGTGCACACAACCCTCCAACTATCCCGATTTCCCAGAGGTCTCGAAGAACGCACAATTATGGTGTATAACAACCTCCTCACTGTTAGATGGCCACACACAAACAAGACCGTAAATCACAGGGGCCCAAGCAACACAGATGAATATGTAATTGGATATAAAAAGAGGACGTGCGTAATACAGTCCGTGCTCTGCCGGCCGTAGTGAGCTCATATATGTTTTCACCTGAGGAGTCCGACTGACATTCAGAGAGGACAGGTGGTCGGGGCCCTGTTTTCTCCTACGAGGATTGGACAGGGCTGTCATGGAGTCCCGTATTACATGTATCAACAGTCAGACAAAGTGCAAGTCTTAAGAATGCGCTCGTACAAGACTGTAGATTGGTCAAGTATCAAGCTTAGTGTCTGTCTGGTGACATTAGGATCATATCCACGGTATAAAAGGCGTTTATTGACTCTGACGCATTATATGAAGTCTCCAATAAGGATCAAATGTTATATGAAAGCAGAGACATTCATGTGTTCTCTTAAAATATGAAAATCAGGTTATATCTCAGCAAAGAAAAAATGCAAGTCGTAACTATAACTATAACAGTCCAAGAGAATACTGAAAACAGTAATATTACTAAAACTAATAATATAACTTAAATTGGAGTTATCTTTCTTGGAAATTTATCACTTTATATTACTGAAAGCAGTAATACTATATAGATTGTCAGTTCGCTCTTATACCAGTGGATTCGGGGAGAAATGAGGGTGATTAGGAGTTGTATCTCATTCAAATGTATACTGAAAAATTGTTTAAAACATCAGGACATTTTTTTCCTCAACATATTTGAAGAAAATGTGATATCGGAAAGAAGCAAAAGTGAAAAACAGGTTCCAAATGGACATCATTTTCACTTTTAGTATAAAAATTTGTTCAAACTTAATGAATTTGTTGTTGAAATGAAAGAATTGTGTGATAAAAGCTCTGCTTGTAGCTTTAAAATGTTACTTTGTCTATATTACAGATGTAATATAAGGTGGCAACATTACTGTTTTCAATAATATCAGGGATTATTGTTAACAGTAATATTACAGTTCCAAGTAATATTACTATTTATAGTATTCTCCTGGACTGTATAAAATTCAAGTCCTATCTGGATTTAAAAATTCAGAAACAATCATACTTTTTTGATTGTCTTAGGTTATCGAAAATATTCTGCGGTCGGAGAGTTCCCTCGTCTGCATACGTTCATTATTTGCTGTTTACATTGTACATTAATCATAGGAAAGAACAAAACAGACGAAGAAAAAGAAAAATAGTCAGAAGACAGCGTCGCGCGCTGTGTAAAGGTTTTGTTGAAAAATTGAAGGTTTATACATTAGTGAAATAATGTCGGGTTTGTTAAAAGTAGGTAAATCTCAAAGGTCAAGGTCACTGTTTCAAAAGTCAAGGTCCATGATGAAAGGTCTGTTAACGAGTAATTTACGTGTGAAATATCTGCCATGTTTATGGAATTTTAAATCATATCTATCAAATAATATATGCAAAAAAAAAATTGTTTCGGTGAGTTCAAGCTTCCCCTAGCTATGCAAAAAATATTGTTTATTGTCAGATAATTAGAATGTATATAAATATTCACATGAAAGTTCATGGAACTACTATATAAAACCAAACATAATCAATAAAACCTGTACGTACTGTTGGCAATATGGTGTTTTTTCTATTTCCTGTATCATTTTGAAGAAGGGGGGTAGGGTAGCAAAATGGACCAAAACTTTTTCCCGATGCACAACACCCCCTACTTTGTCTTTCATAAAAACATGCTATAATGTCCCTAGATACACTATGTGAAGTTTTAAAAAAAGTTTGATGGACTTATATCTTTTTATCAGCATCTTAGTGCCCAAAATTTGTTTTTTACGTTACTTTAAAATTGCCATATGAGCTAAGAATTTGCTAAAAATTTCATTTCGTTACATTTTATGTCATAAAAATTGTATTCAACAGTAGTTAATTAATGTATTCTAATATATTTGAGTAATCCAATTCAACAATTCCGTAAGAATATATATATTTTAGATTTTATGAGTATTATTTGGCCAATTTTCAATTTCACCACAATATTCTGATATGGTTGAAGAAGGGTATCTTTGATGGCCAATATCTGACATAAAGTCCACATCTTGGTATCCTTTTCTGTTTGGTTTATTACTTATCGGGTCAAGCACTATTGAAATATAATGGTTAGAAAAAAAGTTTGATGCTTTTGAATTCGAGATCTCAGGAGAAAGCATCCTTAAGCAAGTGTAAGTTCAAGGTCAGGGTCACTAGGCTAAACATTTTTGGTATCAATGGAGATGTCTTGTCACAAGGAATACACATGTGAATATCAAAGCCCTATCAAGTACCATTCAAAAGTTATGCCTAATGTTAAGGTTTTTTAAAAGTAGGTCAAAGGTTAAGGTCAAAATAAAGTCACGAGGTCAAAAATTTTGGTATCAATGGAAAAATTGTCACAAGGAATACACATGTGAAATATGAGAGCTCTATCACCTTATAGTTTTATAACCAACGGCATACATGTAATTAATGACACATTCTATGCTTATAAAACAAACATGAAAGAACAAATTAAAGGGTGACCTCTTTCTTTCTTATATTATGAATTCATTTTTTATTTCATCTTAGAATGCCTCCAATAGAAATTAAGTATACGTAGCAGTACAAAAAAATATGTTGTTTATAGCTACCATTCACCAATAAAAGGACCAAATGTGTTCAGTTTACATACCTAGTCGGAATTAAATGTCATGGGTCAGTATCCATCCAACGTACTTCAGAATTCCATAAGTTGCTATAATTTTGCGCAGTAAAATGAATGGAAATTATCTACCCGTAAAAAAATTAATTAGCCCAATGTATAGAAATCTTTGAGTAATATTCGTGATCAGCATTAAGAAATATTTCTCAAAAACTTAGATTTCTAAATTTTGAAAAACACAACATTACAAAGATCCTAGATGTCCATACGTCTTTTTATTAAACATGTTACGTGATCATGAATTATTGTCGATTTTGCTTATTTCTGATTGACTGAGGCGCAGTTTGATAGAGTGTAACTCCGAGTGAGTTGACCGCTAACGCTCGAAAGCGTCTATCCGGGGTTCAGTGACGTAATCATAAAAAGCAAGTGTACGTGCGTTGATTTTTGTAGTGTAAGAACTTTGACTTCGGGTACCATTACAATGCAAATGCAAATTTGATAAAGCAGTTATTGACCTTTGATTTCGGTCTACTCTTGACTATACAGACCTGGTCAGTCATTGGTTAACTTCGGTCGTCGGCCTCGGCCAATTAATACATGTACCTGACCAGGTCTGTATAGTCACGAATAGACCTAGTTCTTCGAGGATGAATGACGCAACTATATATACTAACTGATGAACGTATGTCATAGCCGGTGTGCTTCTGGTGATTCGTGTATCTTAGAATTTAAGAAAAATCACCACTGTATCCGTCGTTGAAGAATCAATATATGTGAGATAAAGAAGATGTAGCCAACAATCTCAACAGCACTCAAAATAGAGCACCAAATTGAGCATCGACGGATCCCTAGCATGTGTCGCGCGCTATTTCAAAGGTACATAGTAATATGATTCGTTGCGTGTTTCAACGCTAATATTGACTACATTAGATAAACAACATGAACAACATGACTGTTATTTTCTATATTGTAATATATGTTCAAAAGTACCAATTACATTGTACAAGACATGAGTATTAAATCCTCGACAGTAGTTCTTAATGTCAAACAGGTTGAGTAAAGCGAAACTTCAAATTTCTTAGCAGTATCTACAATGTAGACTGTAATTTTCCTCTAGCCAAAAAGGACAGCTCCAAAAATTTGTAGTTTCGTCTGATGTCATTTATTATCAATTAATATAAAATAAACCGGTCAGCTGTACTCTTGAAATTAATAGCTTGACCCGAAAATTTTTGCCAGCCTACCCCCCCCCCCCCCCCCCCCCCCCTCAGGATCAAATGGTCGTCGCCTAACATTTTGAAAAATAATACAATATGTAAACTGCAGCGAAAAGCAAGGCTCATTGAATTTGATAACTATTTTTTCATTTCATTTTCATTATTGTATGGACATGTAATTCACAATTACCATCCCTCAATTATCACATAATATCAAATAAATCATAATTGAAATGCTCATAAATATAAAGGTTATATTTCATTAGGGAGTTAATATTTCTGAGCACATAAAAATATCAAACGTCAAGATTTTCTTTTTTCAAAAAGGGGATACATGTAGGAGAGTAAAAAAAAATCGGCCTCTAAAAGTCACACACCTGGGCGGATCCTTGAGTCTGCCATACACCTAGGCGAATCCATGAATTTTTCGACCGCTAAAAGTCATACACCTAGGTGGATCAATGAGTCTGCCAGGTATAAGACTTCAAAGTACGTATTTCTTCAATAATGTTAAATGTAAATTTAAACAATAAATTGTACCACCTTAAAATGGTACTCTTCAAAATAGTACCTCATCAAAATCTGAGAAAAAAGGTAAAACTTTGTTCTGAATGAGATTCACCAACGTACAAATAGTTATTTTTTTAAAGAAATCAATAGAAAAGAAAACATTATTTTCCCTAACACATTTTCTGAGAAGCATAGTAGTGTTTCTCGAAGAACTTGACAATATTAACGGTTTTTATTAACAAGAGGTCTCACACTTCCTCTCTCCAGAAAAATGAGTAGACACTACCAATCCCCTCTCTATCCTACTCCGATGATTGCCAATGAAAATTTTAAAAAAGTGTATCCGGGGTTCCTACGAAGAAGTTCGAATAATTACCATCATTTAGTCTTATGTACAGACTTAAAATGCCTACTATGTATACATGTAACACACTGTCGCAACTAATTAATGACGCACGGATCAGAATAAATTGATAAATTTATAAGAAACTGAGGTGAAAAGGTAAACGAACCCCCGGCCTTCTTCTCTAAATCTGCCAATGCCTTCATTATGTATACTCCAGAATGCACATAGGCGTGTTTTCACCTGAAACATCTCTTAGCAAGGAATACATCAGTAGTATCGAATAAAAGTACATGATGTGGAATCATTTCATTAATTCAAGAGCTTGACTCGAAATTATAAAAGCTTACACAGCTTTGTTATCAATGGTTATCAATGGTGCACATGTCATAACAGAAGGCGAGGAAGCGAAGTAATGATGCGAAGAAGAAGTAACGATGTAGATAAGCTAAGTAATGATGCGAAGAAGCACAAGAGAGGAGGGGATATCCAACAACACCTAGTTGCACCAACAGCAAAACTGTATAAACACAAAGCAGACACGTACAGAAGGAGACGCAAATGATCCAAGGAACACCAAATCACAGAGAAACATCAAACACAAATGACTACGATACGCAGTGATTTTATGATCTGATAGTTAAGTTGAAACATATTCTAGTACAATAAATGAAATGGTATTGGACTTTACTTAAATGAACAGTATGAAAGCCATTTTATGAATACAGTTTATGAAATGTGATGACAATTTTACACATTAGTCACCTGCTAAACATAGAGACACAAAAGATTATTATGTGATGTACGTGACACCTAAAGTGGGACTAACAGTTATACAGACGGATGGGCAATCAACAAATTAATCCCTCAATCTCCTGCACATGCGTCCGATTTCAGTTCCGTCTCTCTATTATCTAGTGAAACGCGTTTATTAAAAAGTTAAGGAAGAGGGAAATGCTTAGCAAACGTAAAACGAAAAGGGAAGGATATCCAGTATGGCCACCCTGCACCCACCCAGCGAACGAAACCCAAAAAGAAATTGACGCATAGTGACATCAGACAAAACAACAAATCGCACAAACACACAATATTCACTTGAACATCATACAACACAATCGAAAGAGACATACAGAAACATCAAACAATAATGACAACACATAAAAAGGAAGGAAACCAATGTGCTACCGGCACCAATTTTGGATGGCATTTGCTGGATGAAAATGGTATGGTTATCCGGATTACATGCACACAACTTTTCCATATACACAGAGGTCTCCATAGACGTACAATTGTTGTATAAACATAAAACCTCTCACTTTATTATGAAATCAGAAACGAGATATCATAGTTAGTCACAGCGGCCTCTTGAAACACAGGATCTAAAAAGTGTTATGTCGTGCTTAAAACAGTCTGTGCTCTGCTTGCTGAAGCGAGCTCAAGTTCAATCACACAAGAAATCTGACCAACTTTCAGATAGGAGAAAGAATCAGGACCCAGTCTTCTCTGACGAGATTTAAACAATACCCATAATGGAGTCCTGTCGTTACGCTTGTCCAGTGTGTAGCAATGGGAAATACATCGGTACAAAACTGTATATTGGTCAAGTACCATGCCCAGTAACTTTTTTTTGGTGACTGTAGGATCATAACCTCTGTAAAACAGGCGACCGAGCATTTTCTTACTTTTGTGCTTGAAGTTTGATCTCCCTTTTATCTATTATGATACCCTAAATTGATGGCAATGGCAGTTTCGATCGTTATAATGAAGTTCTGACAATGTACAGCTACCTTTCTCTTTTGATCAAGGTGGTAGCCTTTGTAATTATTTTTTTCTTTTTGCGTTAAGGAGGGGGGGGGGTGAGGAAAGTTTTGCAAAAACAACGGCCTGGTATTTTTGTCCAATTTCTTTAGAGTTATTACCTACTCAAATTTAAAACAAAATGGATAGATGACCTTGAAATGTTACAATAAACACAAATCTGAAGTGGCTATGTCTGGTGCCATTCAATCTAACTAATTGCGGCATATACAGGAGTGAGGCTATTTTATACTCCATAAATGAATACGATGACATAAATTTCTCAAAATGTATTATAATAATATTCTAAAAAGGATTCAGTCAGGTTGGTGTTACATCTATATACTGTGAATTTGGGACTCTATTGAGTATCGCGATGGTATTAAAGGCTTATAACCCATTTACTTTGATCTTGTACCGAAGTGCATTCTTCTTGCATCGACTAATATTAAAAAGGAACGTTGTGTTGAAACAACGCACTTTATGAATGAAAGAATAGGGGTAATGTACATGTATTTTGTTTGGTAGCACTAATACTATTGCTTATATCAACAAATTCTCGATTGTATCATGAAACTTAGGTATCTATCAATTCTACCTTAGATAAAAACTTATGTTGATGAGTCTTAAACTTATAGTGAACGTTTGACACTAGCTATCAGGGATGCACGGCTAGTGCGTTGTGGAAATTATTACTAAGGAGGGGATCTCCAACAACACCAGGTGGCAGCACCAACAGCAAAAACCCAAAACACCGAATGCAAAAACACAAAGCAGACAAGCACAGAAAGAGACAAAAAATGACAAGAAACGTCAACGCACAAGACAGAAACTTAAAACACAAAGGACTACACATAAACCAAGACAGACAGAAGATCAACTGAGGTTGGTCGGAATTTTGGTACATGTTCCCTCAGGGACTCCTGGTCCAACGGTAGTGACACTCACCGAGTAGTACAAAAGTTAAAGGTCTTCAAATTTAATAGCATCTTTTAAGAACAAATAAGTTTGCAGAATGAAACAGACATGCACGTTTCGGGTACTTACCCGTCGTCAGTGATCTTCAATCTAAACAATGTAATATGGTCAACGAGTGTGAATGTAACAATATGCGTTGCATTGTTCTCATCCAAGGGTCTTCTCCCTAGAGCATATCCTTGTAAATCTCCAGTCCAGACTCCCTTTGAACTTTTAAATTTAATCTCTAAGTTCCTTTATAGATTTGCTTCATGATTTTTGAAATCGAAAATCATTGACAAATAGTAACGGTCGTGAAAAGAGAGTATAACACAGAAAGCGTAGACATTGATCATAATTTCTTTATTAGGCGTTAAATCCAAACGAGGCTTTTTAGGATGTGATTATAACTAATTGGGAAGTATTTAATGTCAACAGACTTGTAATCTGCCGTAAATGGTGAAAATAGATTTATTTGAATTCTAAGAATAGTAGTCGAAACGTATTGGCGTATTCCGAATTTTTCATGAGACGAATATATCATTGATATTAAAACAGTTGCTAATTTATCAACAAATGCAGAAGTAGTTTAACTATCTATTCGATAGAATTTGCTGATGTTTACCATCTTTTTCTGATTGACGTTTTATATAGAGAGGAAGACGCAAGTATCAATTATCGAGTCCTAACATCATTTTTTCAAAATATGGCGACACAGATGCATCGGCGGAATCTAGTCTTGATCGTAGATCGACCACTGTAGCCAAAATAAGAAATGGAAACACAAGAAATGTCTTTAAATGTTTGCGTGAAGAAGGGGATATCCATCAACACATGGCTGCAACGTGAAGAACAGCAATCTCCCATAAACACCCAATGCAAAAATATAGAGCAGACACGCACAGAAGCAAAAGGGAAAGGGACACCAAATCACATCATCGAAACACAAACGACCGGCTCACGTAAACCAACATGACGAATTGGCAACCGGTGCCGATTTTTGACAGCCATCTGTCATGCAAGTAGCATACGTTGTGCTTATCCGTAGTACGTGCGCACAACCCATCCACTTTTTCGATTACCCAGAGGTATAGAAGAACGCAAAATTGTGATTTAAAAGAGCTTCTAACTGTAAGATAAACATGCAAACAGACCACATGGCTCGAGGCCCCAAGAAACACACTGTCAGATGGATGTGTAAATAAATATAAAGACAGAAGGCATACGGAATACAGTCCATGCTCTGCCGACAGTAGAGAGCTCATGCATATGTTCGACTTTCCGACTGCGCATAATATGTATGAAAGCAGCGCAAAAACATTTTTGAACGAGGCTGCAAGAAGAATTGTAATGGTTAGTCAGTTGATTTGATCATGAACGTCAAACGTAATAAAATCAGAAAAACCAGTTTAGTGGATCCATAGTCCATAGAGCAGACACAGTCGCCGTAATCAACGACATTACTTATCACCTCGGCATTTAATAAGTACGAGTGATGAGAATGAACTATCCAAAATACAATTTGATTGACATTTTCTTCAAGAAGGATAATATGTACACGTCTTCATATTGAATAGCGTCATTTATGAACAGATAAATTGGCAACATGGACCAGACATGCACGTTTCGGGTACTTAACCCTCGTCAGTGACCCTCAAATCTAAACAATGTAATATGCCAAAAAAGTATGAAAGTTACTATGTCGAAACAGCGTATCGAAAGACGTAGCAGAACGGGTGGGATACGATAAGAGTCCATGATAAGAATGGGATAAGAGTTGGAGCACTTCCGTATTACTATTATTACAAGAGCTGATCGATTTGTTGCGAGCCTCGTACTGAAGAATTTGAATTTTATCAGACACTTTCTTTTTCTACATATTCCCCTGCAGTATCTATACACATTTGGCACCGGTGTTTAAGAAGATTAATGTCATTTTTTACAGAATTCCTTATCTTAACTGGTCAGAAAGCCATCCACTGCAAGTATGACGTCATTATTGGACTGCAAGCGGGTGTCAGAAATAGCCACTTTCAGTTTTGGGAATAGATGAAACTCTGATGAAGCAAGATCACATGAATAAGGTGGATGCATTAATATACGATGTAAGTATAAAATTATGTGAATGTGAAGAATGGACAATGAACATATCCTAATATAAAGCACAAAATCGATACTTCAGAAAATCATAAACCGAAGGCATACACAATCAGGACAAAACAGGAACCAACTCAAAGAAACAAAAACTTCCACCATATGAAAAGATGCGAACTCCCAATATGAGAGTCAGACTTTGTTGGCACCTGGTCCCACCTCTAGCTTGCTAGGGGTCCGTCGATGTTTGATTTTGCGCTCTATTGTGAGTGCTGTTGAGATTATCGTCAGGATCTCCTTTAACTCATTTATTCCAAAATATTGTGCATGTAGTAATTCTTTGGTCATGCTTAGTTGCAAGATCCATTTCTTGAATGAATTTAACAATAATCTAAAATCATGACTCTGGAGGCGTTCAGAAAGCATACTGAATTTTAAAAACTAATTTTTAAATACTAAATATTTTCACAGAACCCCAAGATAGATTTACGCTACAATCTATGCGGAGTTATCCGGGTCACAATATAAAGGTGTCAAGTGAAGAAATAGTAATACATTCTTCCATCGCCATAACAAACTCACAATTATTACCTTCAAACTATCGACTCTCTAATAAATTGCAATCTTTCAGACAGTGCTGTAATACAGTCATTTATCAAGATTGTGAAAAACACCACTCTGTACTGACAACAGCCAAACATTTATGAAAGATTACAAAAAGGATGTGTGTGTTTATGTTTATAGACAAAATTGAAAGAAGAATACCGATCATTTTTGAGTGTTATAAAAAAAATAATCACGAAGAAACTCCCTATAGCTTATATTTCATATTTAAATCAACATACATTTATTATTTGAATAAGATAAACTATGTTTATCGTAGTTAACACTAAGAACGATTTCTTGTTGACGGCATGTTAAGGTCCATACAGTTATCATTAAATAAACTTACCGATAAATTATAGGTTACATTATCGGTACAGTATCAAGTAGTTTGAACGATGAAAATAAAAGTACACATTGTTTTGGTGTATCATAGAGTCGATCTTTATGGAGACTTAACTTGTAATAGGATAAAAGTGAAGAATTCGATAAATTGTCAAACAATTCGATTGAAAGTGCTTGAATTAATAAAATAATAATATTCACTTTAAAAACAAATATTGGGTATAGGTGATTTGACATAGTGTCAGATCTTCGCTGCGCAATTCATGAAGAAGATCTACGTGTACCAAAAATTCTCAATGCATTAAGTTATGTAGTAAGACAAATGAGGGGGTTTCCAACAACACCAGGTTGCAGCACCCACAGCAAAACCCGAAAACACCAAATGCAAAAACACAGAGCAGACAAGCACAGAAAGAGACACAAAAGGAACAAGGAACGCACAACACAGAAACATCAAACACAAAGGACTACACATAAACCAACTAGATCAATAGGCAACCGGTGCCGACTTAGGACGGCAATCTTCCACGGAAATAGCAGAAGGTGTGGTTATCATGGATAACGTGCGCACAAACCTCCCACTTTTCTGATTACCCCGATTAGTAAGAAGTCACATTTTAGCAACAAGAAGGTAGAACATCAATTTGAACTTATTTATATAATTTGATAATTGATGGAAGAATTTCGTTAAACAAAATTCTACGCATCAGAGCTTATTTCCTGATTTTGAAAATTCAAAACAATCAAATCAATCAATATTTTGCAATATTCTGACTTCACGATCACTTTCAACGTTTAATATTCGATAAATGTACAACAGAGTTAGCAATATTGAAATATATAACCTATTTCAGTAATATTACAGTACGGTATGAGCATTTTAATGAGTTAAAAAAGATCCTGACGATAATATAAACAGCACTTACAACGGAGCACAAAATTAAGCATCGACGGACTCCTTGCGAGCTAGAGGAGTAAGCATACCCTGTTGGCTAGCCACAAGCGCCATCGATGATTAAGCATGAACATGAAATACATGCACCGTCTGACGTTATGTCTATATAGAAAGTCAACAAGAAATGTCTCATCCGTGATGCTCAAAGTCGAAGTTGAGAGAATTTTAAATAATCAATATTACAATGAAAAGCGAAATTGCATTTGATTGACCTCTCCTCCAGAATTAAGAAAATCATTATGTGACATAGGTAAGATCTTACGAAAAATCTCGGTTCACAAACCAGATTATCATATTCTTTTAATGCCAAAGAACATTTAAGGACATAGCTATATTTTCGGGGGATAAACGTACTCCATTATTTTGATTATTTAATTATATACATGTATTGTGAGCACAACGATTTATCCTTGGTGTATTATGGATTATGTAAAGGGATCAAACTCGGAGTCTATCGAAAAATCAACAAATCATTTAACTTTCAGCTTTGAGAAATAGACTAATCAGTGCCAATACCCCTTTCGATAGATTAATTCATACTGGAGCTTCATACAAATTTTGAAAACACTATCTCCAACAAGCCGAGATATACCTCCTACCGCGTCTGCACGAGCACTGCATTTTAATGTCAGACAAATAGGTGTCTGATGGTAATCAGACATTAGCGACATAATCAATACTACATCAAACATTCGTGAAGCGCGTAAAATCCCTGTGACGGTGGAAAATAATTTACAATATATATTTAAAACCAAGTGTAGAAACACTGCGAACGATATCCTCTTGGATTACCAGTCCACAAGCAAAGAAGTCAACCTACTGTTTGAAATAATCAATGCAGAAATATATGCCCTGTTGTAATAATGACAGTGCATCATATGCGCAACTCAGAATCAACGTTTCATCAGTGATGATCGGTGTCAAAATAGATGAATGATAACTTATTCGTAATTTTGTTTATTGATTTTTGTGGAAAAGAATTGCTTCCATAGGACAAAATCTCACATTTTAATGAGAACATTGTAACTGGTCAAGTATTTAGTTTGAAGCTTCTAGAATTACACTTCACATCTTGTGATTTTAGATAACCTGTTTGGCTCATTGTACATTTCATAACATCTTGTTAAAAATCTTTTCGTAAAAACAACAAATAGAAATATTTGAAAAGAATTTACATGGAGCGTTCTCGTATTGAATTTATCATCAGATGCGACATTTTTTTATTACACTGTTCTCGATTTATCATTGAAATGGTCATCAATCTTTGTGCGTTTATGAGCAAGAAATTTGAAGAGTCTTTACAACACTTCAAACCAATTTTAATGCACTAGACACGTGTTTCGGATAGCTAATTTTCATCAGTGGTACTTCAAACCAAAGTGATTTTCAAATAAAGCCAAATATATTTTAAAAGCTCCTTGTCCTTTTGTGTATCGACTTTGTCAAGAATGCGCGGCTTCAAATTCCCTCTTTTGTTCATCCATTGAAATAAGATATATAAAAAAGAGCAATGTGCAAGTATTTTTATTTCCTTTGATTTCCATGAAATGACACATTTTAAAATAACGCGTATTTTTACTCGTTACCTTCTTGAAAAAAAATGTTAAAACCATATATCATCATCAAACGCCTTTTATACCGTGGATATGATCCTTCTGTCACCAGACGGACACTTGGCTTGGTACTTGACCAATCTACAACCTTTTCCCAGTGCATTCGTAAGAATTGCACTCTGACTGACTCTGACAGGACTCCATAACGGACCCTGTCCAAACATCTGTAGAGAAGACAGGGGTCTACCACCTGTCATCTCTGAATGTCAGTCGGACTCCTCGGGTGATCATATTCATGTGCTCGCTCCAGCCGGCTGCCACATCCTACGTCGGCATCGATTGCCGATTGATGTAGTTGGTTTTTGTGTCTACTAGTCATTTGTGTTTGATGTTTCTATGCTATTTGACGTTCCTTTTCCATTTGCGTCTCTTTCTTTGCGTTGTGTTTTTACAATGGATGTTTTTGGGGTTTTGCTGTTCGTGCTGCAACCGGGTGCTCATGGAGATCCCCTTATTTCTTTTATTTACAATCTATGTCAAATATAGCATCAATTTTGAGTGATGGTGCTATGACGCTAATCTCTTATAATTTCGATGATATATTTGGATGAAAGGAAAAGTTTCAGAAAAAGCTGAATAGAATATATGATGTTTAATAAAGGGCGAAAAAAAGCTTCCTTCGGGCGACAGAGTTTGTAAGAATTAAATATAACACTTAAAACATCCAGTCACTCGGAACAAGATTAACATATCTTCACTGCAAAAAGGAAATAAGCGTTAAGATAAATACTGCGGAAGTGTTCCAGTCGCAAATGATGTTGAATCTATAAAGGGTCAGAATAAGACTTGGTTAGGACAATCATGAGGATTTCAACATACTGACTGCAGATAGATGCACCTCTTCAAACATCAAAAAGATCACTTGGCATCTATGTTTCGGATAAAGAATCAGTCGTACATGAACTTAAACTAAAAATCATTCAGAAAAGTAAAAAAAAAAAAAAATTCGGTGCAACATTGTTTAAGTGTTTACCTATTAGGCGGTATAATTTCGGCGTTTACTTTCAAACTCATATGACGTAAAGAATCAATCTGATACAAGTAAGGATAAAGCGTTCCAAACTTATCTAAATTTGTATTAGAATAAAATTTTCTTCTTGTAAATATTTTTTTGTTCTAATTTAACAGCTTTTGTAAATATATTTACAATTTTGTGAATGTCATATTACTATTTTTATACCGTATGAGCTGAATGAAATTACATTCGTCAATTTCTCGTTGTCCATTAATTTCTTATAAAATCTTATTTTCTGTTTCAAACGGTTGGTTTTCTAGGGTTGAAAACATAACAGTAATTGATAATCGTGATTTTCTTCAACAAAAACGTGCATTATTCGAAGGTTGTTAACATAAATATTGATTTCAATTTACCTTAAGTAAAGAGTCTAGATGTTGTTTGCATAAACAGTCACACCTATTAGCTTTTGATTTTTCGTAACATACAAAAAAAATATTACTTACGAGAAAAATTGCCTCATCGTCTTCGCTTTTATTAAATGAAATTTGTCCAAACTAACGGTCAGCTTGACGAATTGAAGAGACGCTCACTTGACGGCTCAAGCAATGTCTATGTTTATTTACATTGAAATACCTTTATATCTATGAACTTAAATTATTTAGGTAAACTGATCAAGATTACATGTACCTTTCTGTCTAAACGTCAAGAGAGTACTTTAAATCATTTTGATTTCATACCTAATATTGAGTAATTGGTCTACACTAGGGGATTTATAGGTGAAGTATTCCAACAAGAACGAGAATGACGGGACTAAACCCATGTGATAAAAAATTGTAAAGTACATCTTTGAATATGTGAGCAACTAGTTTTACCCCTGAAATGAAACTTTTGAAAGGGAATGTGTTTCATTTTGCTTTAAAAATATTACTGTCTGCGCGGTTCACTTCGGAAACTGCATAAATGCGATTTTGACTATTTTATCATTCACAAAATACCATACAATAGATCGCGCTTAGTCGTGAATTTTGGTATAAGTTATATGATAGTAAGTGCATGCAATCAAACTTTATAAACAAAATAGTTTTAGATAGGTAATTTCCAATGCTATTTTTTCCCGTGGCGTCTTGACGCTCTCCATAGGCTCAGTGTTAAAACTTGGCGACGTCACAAAATTAAATTGAAATTAAACATTGAAAACGCCACATATACATTTTATTTTGTCTGTAAAATATGATTGCATAATTCCTCGACCATATAACATATGCCAAATTTTACGACTAAGCGAGATCTATTCAATGATAAAGATTTTATATTAATTTTTGCATGACAAATTAATCAAAATCGCGTTTATCAAGTTTCCGAAGTGAGCCGCACGGACAGTAAGCTCTATATAAATGCTAAACACCTTCAAATTCAATAGCATTATTTAAGAAGAAATTTTGCAGCATTGACTAGACATGCACGTTTCGGGTACTTAACCCTCGTCTGTGATCCTCAATCTGAGCAATGTAATATTGCCAAAATGCTAAATGTGAGTAAATTATTATGACAAATATGAAAAAAAAACCATATCCCTATCAAGAATGACAAAAACCATATCCTTATAAAGAAGTACAAAAGTGTTAATCTAAAAATCATCAAACAAAGGGCATACAATATCAGGACAAAACCAGAACTAAGGCAAAGAAACAGAAACAAGAAAACTATTGATGCAAAGCATCAATTCGCCGGTAGAAATAAGATACCATAAATGCGTTAATGATGTTTGTAGATGTTTTTTTATTCGATCTTCTTCTCTTTAGGGTTTATTATTTAGTAATCCCTTCGCTATACTAGTATAATGAGTTAAAGGAGATCCTGACGATAATCTCAACAGCACTCACAATAGAGCACCAAACTGAGCATCGACGGACCCCTAGCAAGCTAGAGGTGGGATCAGGTGCCCGGGAGGAGTAAGCATCCCCTGTTGGCTAGCCTCACCCACCGTCGATGTTCACGCACGAAAATGAAAACAAAATATAAAATACATGCACTGTCTGAGGTTAAGTCTATATAGAAAGTGCTATGGCGACAATGTCAGGGAAAAACATTCAAAACACTTACTGTCAAACCCCTCGCGGGGAACTTTTTTACGAGCTCCACACGGCAAAGGGCATAAGTGTGACACAAATGAGTTAAAGGAGATCCTGACGATAATCTCAACAGCACTCACAATAGAGCACCAAACTTAGCATCGACGGACCCCTAGCAAGCTAGAGGTGGGATCAGGTGCCCGGGAGGAGTAAGCATCCCCTGTTGGCTAGCCGCACCCGCCGTCGATGTTCACGCACGAAAATGAAAACAAAATATAAAATACATGCACTGTCTGAGGTTAAGTCTATATAGAAAGTGCTATGGCGACAATGTCAGGGAAAAACATTCAAAACACTTACTGTATAAGTAATTGTTTTTTATCGACCTTTTTGCTGATATACAAATGAGAGTTACAGCATCGATGTTTTTTCTAAACCTTTACTATCATAACACATTAAAAGCATTATCTTTGGAGTGACTATCAAAATAAAAAAGCATATTCGACTATAATAGATATTGAATTACATCACATCCGGTATGGCTTAAATATCATCGAGTATCCTCGAGTTTTATTACTAGAGAGGCAAGAAAAAAAAAGCGAAATATTCCGTACGAATTTACATAAGCCCATAGACATTCTCTAAACCTATCAATATAAAACGCCGGTCTCGTGACCGGCGTTAATGAAAAAAATGTACCATATAAAGAGAAGTGAACTTTCTATGAAGGAGTGAGATCAGGTGCCTAGGAAGAGTAAGCATCTCCAGCTTGAATGCAACACCCGCCACTTCAATTTGGCAGAAAGGTCACAATTGGTAAATCTCATTATTCGTTAGAAAGGTTACAATCAGTAACTCCTAAAAAGAAGTATAGATTGGCGTGTCATGGCACAAAAGGTCTACCTCAATATATCATTTATGACTCTGGACAAGGGGATGTCATACTGTACTACCATGTCCCCATATCGACCAAAGAACTTCCTCAGTGACCATGTAAGTCGGTCAAAAATGTATCCTTGACTGGGAAGCTTAACTGAAAGCTCTCTAAAATGTACCGAAAGACGTAGCAGGATAGATGTGTAAAGGAAAATGCGTAGACAGCTGTTCTAACGAGACAAAACCTAAATTGTCACATATCTTTTATGTGCATAGCGTCGTTTCAGAAAACAAGAATGAAACTGACACTTGTTGTGTATATGTTAAACGTCTTTAAGTTCAATAGCATCATTTAAAACCTGATAAATTTACAGCATGGACCAGACATGCACGTTTCGGGTACTTAAACCTCGTCAATGATCCTCAGTCTAAACAATAATATGGCCAAAAAGCGTGAAATATTTAAGTCCAAAAATGTACCGAAAGATGTGGCAGAATGGGTGGGACATGATGCTACAGGACCCACGTTTTAGGAATTTGAAGAAATTTTGTAAGAGAAATTTCAAATGCGTTGAAGAGACAGACGATCAACCGAAGTTGGTCGAACTTGGCTACATATGCCCTTGGGAACTCTTGGTCCACCAGTAGTGACACTCACTAAGTAGTTCAAATGTTAAACGTCTTTAAATACAATAGCATCATTTAAGACCAGATGAATTTACAGAATGGACCAGACATGCACGTTTCGAGTACTCAACCCTCGTCAGTAATCCTCGGTCTAAACAATAATATGGCCAAAAAGTGTGAAATTTTTATGTCCACAAAATGCACCGAAAGATGTGGCAATATGTATGTATTAATTACTATCAAATGCTATAATGTGTCACATTTACGGTAAATGTACTTAAATGATGCACAATACCTGTGAAGAAAAGGAGAGAATCTCCAACATACACGGATCTATAAGGGTCAGGGGGACCGGACCTCTTTGTTTTCAATACTTCGGCTCTCAATGCTCTCCTTATAAAGTTTACTACAGATGGTCGATTAGTGGTTCATGTGGCATTGGATTTATAGTCGTTGTATAGAAATCACGTATTTTAGTAGATCATTTATCACAAAGCGTATTTTTTTTAAATTATCAATGAAATATCGGAGAACAAATGAAATTATATACCTGTATATATAATGTTCTAATTATTAGTCAATAAAAAAAAAACAAATTCTGCAATGATCTATCATGATTTGATGAAGTTTGATTTTGCTGATAAAATGAATAAATGTATCAATCTAACACTTTGAAAAAATATGAATAATTTAAAGGTGACTGATTCCTTGTTGTTTTAAGGATTGAACCGTTAATAGACGTAGCTATACATAAATCCCTCTATTAGACATCTAAATGTAACTAAGTAAGCCTAAATTCTTATGCAAAAGTAACAGTCTGAAAGAATACTGGAAACAGTAATATTACTAAAAACAATGATATAACTTAAATTGGAATGATCTTTCTTGGAAATGTATTTCTTTATGCTACTGTAAGTTAGTTCTGTATATTGAAATTAATATTTAAAAACAATACGATACAATGCATTTTGCTTCAATACTCAACATTTTCAATACAATAGGCATTATCACATTTTTCTCAAATTTATCATTATAATGAATCGATAAATGGAGTTTTTAAGTTTTAATCAATGAAAACTTTATAATAGAGAATAAAAATAAACAACAAATATATGTTTTACATTCAAAAATTAAAAAAGAATGAAAAGATAACAATAGCAGCTATGGACAATGTTTCTTTGTCTAGAAGAACTTATTTTGACATATTTTTACATAATTACATTTGGTTTCCTCGGCATCGATTTTGTTAATATGCTGCCAAACAGCTGACCTCATATTTCTTTTTTCAACGCAATGAAAGATAGAATGACAAATATGGATAATGACCATATCCCAATATACAAAACAAAGTTGATTAAAGAAAATTATAAACCGAAGGCATGCAAAATCAGGATTAAACAGGAACCAAAGCAAACAAACAAAAACCTCCACCACATGAAAAGAAGCGAACTCCAAATTTTAGAGTGAGACCAGGTGCTCAGAAGCTTTTATTTGCATTCATATGCCTAAACGTACAAGTGATCGGAGAAGATTCAGAAGAAATATGAAAAAAAAATACGAACTAAAAGTTTACATTAGATAAATATATTGAAAGTATCGATACTCAGCATGTGTGTATCGCTACGTATTGAAATTCTAGAATATCGATACTCTTCAATATTTCAATATCAATATACAGCGCTACTGTCGGAAGTAATACTATTTATATTGTCAGTTCGCTCTTATACCAGTGGATTGGGGGATAAATAAGAGTGATTAGGAGTTGTATCTCATTCAAATGTAAACTTGAAAAGTATTCAAACGATCAGGATTTTTTTCCTTAGCCTTTTGTATACAAGATGAAAAATTGGGCGAAACATGGTATCAAAAGGCTCTGTTTGGGGCACTTAAAGACATTTTTTGCATTTTTTACTGTTTCACAAGGTTGAATATGTCATAAAAGCACTAACTTTTGAAGTCCAAATTCTAGTTATCCAATAAGTATCATCTTTGAACTATACATTAATATAAAAATTTATTTGGACTAATTTGTCGTTTTATATACATAGCAGCATCAAATTTAGTTGATATGGCAACAATCGGCTGAAAGGTTTCCATACGATGAATTTAAACGCAATCTCTATCAAACAATTTCTCATGATATTGGAACAGAAGGTCATCTATTAGAAGCGTTTTAATAAAAAGATGACCTTGAAAATATTCAAGGTCACCAACTACATTTCCAAGGTCATTAAACTTTAAGTGTCCAGATTTGACGAAAAATCCTGATTTTTCATCAAATGAAGGTGCCAATATTTTAGAAACCTTGAAATATTGAACTTCACAGTAATATGCCATAAAATAATAAATCTATCACTAATTTCTTAGAACTATTGATAACATTTCTTCACAACTTTGAATATCTAAATTCTTGATGAGTATTTTGATAAAAAAAGGGACGGAATCTGTATTTTCTTGAGGGGGCGGGGGGGGGGGGGGTTGACGGAAAATATTTTCCTATTATATTGCTACAGAAAAATGAATTCTCAGATTTTTCTCTCTTATATCCATGTGCTTTCATAATAGATATGACCTTTGAAAATAATCAAATATAAAAATCATTAAAATTGGTAACAAAAAAAATTAGAAATTCAGGGGGGGGGGGTTTTGCTACATTTGAGTCTCAAAGAAGAAATGACCTTGAACATCAAGTTTTTTAATTGTTCGTATGTAAAAGATTCTAGTCATATCTATATTTGCATACATTTTGACAATCTTATGTACCTCTAAAGAGGAATAACATCAATTTCAAAGATAATAAAAAAAAAATAGAAAAAAGGTCTAATATTGCCATGGCAACGGTCTTTGACGGCATAATCTAGGTAAAAACCTTACTTAGCCCACTCCAATTTTTCGTTCATTATATTTGCCAATTAACATGTATTTCCTTTGATGAAAATCACTTGTCTCCTATTGCTGCATTTTGTGATATTTACGATTGATCTACGATATCGAGAGTTATCTGCCGTGAACCAAGGTGGCGGCGAATTTTCTGCTCTGCTATAAAAACTGTGTTTTGACAGCTATTTTGAAGCATTCAGCATAAAACCTATAAGTGTGTGTAAGTGACACATTAAACTTATATCATGACAACCACCCTGTCGTATGCTGTGGCTGCAAGCCAAGATATTTAAATCAACGTTACGGTTAAACCCTTGTTTATCAAGGAAACTGTTTCTTTGTTCGAAAACCAACACAAGACCAATGGATCACTCATGTAGAACTTTATAAAAATATATCACACTACATCCCTGCAGTCCAAATAGCTGGTCTTCAGCGAGTCAGGGGGCTATGGAGAATATATCTTGACGATCCAAATTCGAGAGAGGAATTGCTTACAAGTGACTTCCCCTCGCGTGGCAAAAGTGTAACAGTATATGGTGCCAACCCTGGCTAACAGCTTTCGTATGACACCTTCAGAATCAGGGTAAAAAACATACCACTATCCGCAGACGATACTCAGATATACAGGGCTATAGAACAAAGAACGGTAATATAAAGTCTCTCTTCAGAGAAAAACTCAGAGTGGATGGAATGACAAATATTGATATTGACCATATCCCTGTCTACAGTGCAAAATCGATAATTCAGAAAATCAGAAACCGAAGGCATACAAAATCAGGATAAAACAGGAACCAAAGCAAACAAAAACAAAAAACCTCCACCATATGAAAAGAAGCAAACTCCCGATATGAGAGTGAGACCAGGTGCCCAGAAAGAGTAAGCATCTCCTGCTTGCATGCAACACCCGTCACCAACTCACCAACTGTGAGACTGGCGACCGGATCGCCATCATGGAGCCTGTTAACATCCCACTCCCAACTTCACTTGCAATAGGCAGATACACTGCTGTAATACACCACAAAGGTCAAGTTAGAACAGACCTTGAAGGCAGTAAATGGGAGTATACAAGACGAACAGCCGTTTAGGCGCTAATGCTTTTCATTCATATTGAAAGCTCGTCTCATTTTCCAGGTTCCCAGTTTACGCCTGGGTAGAGAGAGTGCAACGTACTAGTGTAAAGTAACTAGCCCAAGGTTACAATGGTTTGCAATGTCCGGCGACGGTGAGATTCGAACCCACAACCCATGGATTTCGTAATCCACCGCGCTAACCACTACGCTACCAGTACTACAGCGATAACGATACCTGTAATGATGTACTGCAACGATATAAACAAATGATACCTGTAGTTACGGTATGGTCAGCATAGGTGAGTATATTACGCAATTGAAGTAATAACACTGTAGAACACAGGTCTGGAAAAGTTTACAGTGGCGGATCACAAGCTGAATATATTCCCATTTTCTTCATGGAAAATTTGGCGCTTTTAAATTTGGCGAATTTTTTGTATCCACCAACAAAGCCAAAATTTCCATCGCGCCAATTTTTTTTTTATCTTTTTTTTATTTTCATTTATTGGGGGGGGGGGGGGGGGTGAGGAAATGCATTATAATTACAATCATGTCAGTTAATCATTTTCTCAAAATAACAAAGCATATTCATCAAGTTTCGTCATCGCGCCAAAATTACCCGATGTACGGTATATTTTAGAATTTTAAGCATGAGTATCATCATAATAGTAATCGATGTACATTCTGATGAAAAATAATCTGAACACTTTATACCTAATATCCGTATAATTTGACCAATGAGAAAACATGCATACTTTTTTTGGAAGCTGACTCGTTCTACTTCACTCAATTTCGCACTCCACACTCCTTGTAAAGTCCACATTTGGTGTCAATGTATGAAATCCTCATACAAACCGTTAAAAATGCTACGTGGGAATTATAATTGACCTTCAAGTTGAAACGTTTTTCAAGCTTTACTTTAAATGATTCGTGGTCAGGATCCTCATTTTCCATATTTTGTTTTCAAAATCATAAGCAGGGTTAAAGGGATTACGACTGCCTCCATCCCCGCCCCCTAAAGGATCAGGTTCGGTAACATGGAAAATCGGCCCTAATTTTAGAATGTTTTAGATTTCGATTGCATTTCGTGTAAAGGAAGTTAGTTTAATGTGTGGTTACATTTCAATTTACGTGCAATGCACCGAAAGATACCGAAAACCAATTTGCAGCATGGACCAGACATGCACGTTTCAGGTACTTAAATGCTGAGAAATCGTAAGAAATTGGCATAATGCTGGTCAAAATTTATTACAATAAGTAGGGCGCCAGCCTTCTACCAAAATAATTTTGATATAAAAAGTTAATTTAATTTGCAATTGATCTTTCGATCTACATAAAATTAATGTTGGCGCCTAGATCATTTTAAAAAAAATATGCAAAACAATATGTCAACTTTCCTTCATTTTCCGTCATGCAGAGCGAATGAAGTCAAAATCTAACCGGTAATGGTTATTTTTCCTGTTTAAGGATTGTTTGTTTTAAAAATCAAAGATAGAACCCTCATATTGGTTGGATTCCAAATTCCTTGATTTGATCTGAATGTTAAAAATACATTATCTTGCTTCTCCTTGGCCTCGTAAAGCTTTTACACATACCCCCTGGAGAGACTTCATCTGCCCTATGCTTGGACAGCAGCTTCCTGGAGAGCAAGACTGTCACAGCTCACCCTACGAAGAATACAATAACATGCCTAATATGGAATGCACATACATTTCATTACGCATTATTTGTTAATGGTAAGGCGGTCATCAACCCTGCCTCAGTGGTCACCAACTCTATCAGGTAAAAATCAAATCATTGAAAGAAATTCAAACAAAAACACTCGAATTTAGAAATCAAAATTTATTTAATATGGATACTTAATACTTTCAAATACACAAACCAAAGATAAGGGGCTGATACCCAACAGTCAAAAGAGCGCAAAGTATGTGCGTGTGAATATAAACGTATTATATTTCATATGGACTTTCAAAATAATTCGGAAGTGTCCCAACTCTTTACCATCTTGAAGAAAATTTAAAACCATATTTAGTGCAACAGATACGTGTTTTGGATAGTAAATCCTCATCAGTGGTACTTAATTGTTATAGGCCAATTATTACCCCAATCAAATAAACATCAAAGAAGGGATTTATAGTATCGTATCGTCTGGACCTCACACGACGTCTACAATTACCTCCCTAGCGAGACCTTTCGGTCAAGTGTATTCACAACTCCATAAGGAGTATACAAAGCTGATATTAGGCTCTAATGTTTCTCATTCACATTACCTGCTTTTCTCATGTGCGAGGTACTCGGTTTACTCCTGTTTGAAGGGGGTACAATGTAGTGTAAAGTACCTTGTCCAAGGTAACAATGATTTAATAATTGCCAACGACGACGGGACTCGAACCAACGACCTATTGGTTCGTAGTTCACCACGCTAACCTCTATTCTATAAGCGATTCAATGTCTTCCATAGGAAACCTTTGGGAGAAATAAAAATCTAATTGGAAAATAAATTGCCCATGGGAAATAAATATCTACCATCGAATCTTAGAAATTATTTTACTTATTTAAGGATAAACTTCGGTTTCTGATTTTCTGGGTTATCGATTTTGTGCTATATACAGGGATATGGTCATTATCCATATTTGTCATTTAACAACTTTGCAATTGATTGAGATTTAATATGGTTTGAGGCGGTGCACAATAATTATTTATAATCCGCTTCTCGGATTAAAAAAATTGTGCAGCGGTTTAAAAAGTGTGCACCGCTTCAAACCATATTAATCTCAATACATTGTGAAAATGTTAAAGCTAATCCTTATGATTTAATCAAATACTAGATTACCTTCTGTTGATACTTTTAAATTAACAACTTTAAACTACAAAAAATTGTTACAACAAGAGCGGAAGAAAGTATTCGCACAGATGACTTCTTTTAGCAACCACCTACGACAGTGTACCGGTAAAAAATGACGATTTTAAAAGGGAAAATATTCCTACCTTAACCCCATTTGTATATACAACTGTCCAGCGTCGTAGACTCTATGAAAAGAGGGATTGCTTTCATATAATATGGAAAATATGGGTTGTGTACAGTAACTCGACGGAAACAGGTCGCCATTGTTTTGAATTCGACCACCGCGAAGATATTCAGGTTACAACGGATTTTTCGTCACGTAAACGTTAGTTTGAACGGGAAATAAGAGCAACAACAACTACAACACGATGGTATGTTTAGGTCAAAAGTAGTTCCGGCAAGTATTTCCGGACGTGGGCGTGTCAAATTTTAAAAGCAACCAATTTATGAAGATATGATATGCTTCCGACGATCAAAATCAAAATCCTTGATACGAGTAAAAAGATAATTGAACATTCATAATCTGACAAATATATTATGGTTTTCTGTTTCTGCATCTTCACAATAAGAAAACATTAATTGTCATCTTGTTCTAAACGATGAAATTAGGACGTTTATTGTGCATTATGCAATATGCTTCATTCTTCAAAATATATTCTAAAGTCTGATGAGAAGTCAAAACGGGAAAAATGAATAAGGAGCGACATCTTATGTTTGCGGTTTGTACTTTTACATGTTTTGTTCAGAAGAAATTAGTCAAAGGAGGCCGTAGTGATTCAGTGGCGCCACTTGTTAACGGATCTTGAGGAAACACAACACTACTTTTAGAGGAATCTTAAATCTTTATATCACTAAGTGTCATCAAAATCTATTCAGAACTTCTTGAAAAAAGTCAAAAATTATTCACGACGGTCGATTACAAATATGGATAAAACCATATCCCTATTAAGAATAATGCGGAAAGGTTCCAACTCTATACCTTCTTGAAGAAAAATTCAAACCAATTTTCATGCACCAGACACGTGTTTCGAATATTAAATTCTCATCAGTCATGCTTCCAGACAAACAGACATTATTCAGATGTTAAACTTTCTGATCGACAACATTTTTGTGGTGTTTGGAGGAAAGGTCTTCCAGCAAATTGTCGGAATTCCAATGTGGACCAATTGTGCCCCACTTCTTGCCGACATTTTCCTTTACTCGTACGAAGCTGAATTTATTCAATCTTTGTTCTCTTAAGGGAAAAGATACTTAGCTTCTGACTTCAATTTCACTTACAGATACATAGACGATGTATTGTCCATCAATAATCCAAAATTCGCGGATTACCTGAGCAGTATCTATCCTTCGGAGCTTGAAGTCAAAGAAACTACAGAGACAAATAATTCAGCATCCTATTTGGACATAATGTTGTCCTACGACACTGATGATCACATGAACACCTCACTCTATGACAAACGTGACGACTTCAATTTCAGCATTACAAACTTTCCTTTTCTGAGTAGCAACATCCCTTCATCGCCTGCTTATGGTGGGTTCATATCTCAGTTGATACGCTATGCCAGAGCAAGTACCAAATATACGGATTTTGTTCTGAGAGCTAGGCGTCTTTCAGATAAGCTTCTCAGTCAGGATATATGTTTGTGACCGACTAACATCGTCACTGAGGAAGTTCTACGGTCGATATGGGGAACTGGTCATGCACTATGATGTCCCACTCTCCAGAATGGTGGATGATATTCTGTCATAGACCATTTGAACCATCCAACCAAAGATTGTACTTTATGTCTTCCAAAATGGATGTAACCGGATGTGACAGTTCTACCGAATTGAAGCGACGGGTGTTGCATGCAAGCAGGAGATGCTTACTCTTCCTGGGCACCTGGTCTCACTCCCATGTCGGGAGTTCGCTTCTTTTCATATGGTGGAGGTTTTCTTTGTTTGCTTTGGTTCCTGTTTTGTCCTGATTTTGTACGCCTTCGGTTTCTGATTTTCTGAATTATTGATAATGTGCTGTAAACAGGGATATTGTCTTTATCCATATTTGTCATTCCAGGTAAAGTGCTTGTCATAAACAGCCCTTATAAATTAGCGCTTTCTAGTCTTATTAAAAAGTACAAAGTTCAAAGTACGAAGTTCGAAAAGCCATCTAACCAATGACATACAAATACAGGATAAAACAAGAACTAAGGCAAAGGAACAAAAATAAAAAAAAGATATCTACCATATGAAGAGAAGTGAACTCCCTGGTGCTCAAGAAGAGTGAGCAATAAGTGTAGCAAATTGTATAATTTTTATCGCATAAGCCCCCCAGTTCTTACTTTATCCTGAGATATTGAAGATCTTAGTACATTTATTAAATATGAAAGAATCACAAACAAGACCTATAATACAGGGACCTAAAGTTACATTTAAATAAAATTGTACACATAAGTGTAAAGGATGTGACAAGTGCGAGTGGGTCCAGGGCGGACCTGAAGTGGGACACCCCCTGTCATGAATGGAAAATGATATTTCGGTAAATGACAGTTTTGCTTGATGAATACAGTATACATATGATAAGATCAGGTCCAAGAAAATGCAACAGATTACGATTATGATTAAACCATTTTATTGCCTGCTTACGCGAATATAATGTTCTAATAAACACACATATTCACACCAGAAAAAAGAAAAGCACTTGATATGCGGGTTTTTGTTCGTAAAATATGTTATGCATAACCATATTTACAATATATAAAAACACGTAATGGTATAGCCGTTCGTATGTAGAATACAAAGTAGTTATCGTAGTTTAATACTTAGACATTTTCTCCGTGACGAACTTCGCATTCGTACTTCGAACTTCGCACTTTAATTTTATAAATGGGTTGCCAAAATGCACGCCAATTGTACAGGAAGTTCAATATACCAATTCCATGGAGTATGCTAATCAACATGTAGATGACTCCGCTTATGAGTTTATACGTAAATGACAGCTACTCCAATGATTCTACAATGTTCGAAGTGCGAAGTACGAAGTCCGGAGAGCAAAGTTCGTCACGATGAAAAATGTCTATTGTGAACAATCTCAGTTGGATGACAAATGCTAGAAGAGCTATAATTAAGTTCTGTATATGGAAATAGGATCACGGGGTGCATGAAAGAACGGCGAATAAAATTCTTATTAACTGACCGATTTTGTTTAAAGAGTAAAATCGGAGGAATTCTCAAATAAGTAACTTTGGCCTTGCACGTCACCATCGGGATCCTGGATATGCGAATATTTTTTGGCATATCCTACTCAGGTTATCCTTTACGACAATAAAGCTAATTTCTCGTTAACTTGCTCATCTCTCACTATTTCCTATAAAATAATCGAAAATTTTAGACATTATACTGCTTGAAGTTCCAGATCAAATTTTACTCTAAGATAAACACTTTCTGAGTGATTTTACCGGCGGAAGTGCGACATGCTCGGTGAACACAAATTCTCTATGGTATGTCCTTGCCTTGTTTAATTGTTTTTTAAACTCCACTACAATTCTAAGAGAACCGGACTTTCTGTTCGGTGGTTTTGGTCAAAGATATCAATGTTTAGTCATTCTTTTGTTTTTACTACATAATGTATGGAAATTAAACCTAATTCAAGAGAAATCCGAATTTGGGGTCTTGCTTTTGGTGGTGCAACCGAGTGTTGTTGGAGATCCACTCCTTTCTTTTATGTACAAATTGAAATGATCTTTTACATAAATGAAATAAGCACAGATGATTGTTTTCCTCCTTCGTCGTCTACGTGGAAAAACAACTTAAAATGTACTTCATATAATCACCTGTTTGTTTCCTTTCTTCTATAACGGTAGGTAACGGTGTGACGATAGTGATGACGTCAAAGTCACACGTGGTAAAATTAACTAGTACATGGATCCAGCCATAGTCACGTGTTTTTCAGGACGAGTTAATTGCAGGTGGGGTTTCTTAAAATTCGTACAGATTTATATTCGCGTTACTCATTTCTGTACAAAACATGAATTTTGCATACATGTTTTAATCTGTGGGAGTTACAACCTGGTATTGTTGGAGATCCCCTCCTTGGTTTTTTAATCCATCTGTCGTTCCTCTGTCTTAGCATCATACCCCCAGCTATCTTGCTACGTCTTTCGGTATATTAGGACATAATTTTCACAGCTTTTGGCCATATTACATAGTTTGGATTGAGGATCACTGACGAGGGTTAGATACCCGAAACGTGCATGTCTGGTCCATGCTGTAAATTTATCTAGCTCTAAAATGGTGCTAATGAATTTGAAGATGTTAAATCTTAATCAAGCATAGTTAGATCGGCGTCAATAGAGAAGATCAGTCCGGCGGTAAAGTTGGGGCTCAGTCTTGGTGAGTCGGGGCTAAATCGCGTTGTATCCAATTGGGAAGAAGGCATATTCCCGTTTATAAACGAATTAGCTACGATTTACCCCGACTTAGTCCCGACCTTGCTACGACCTAGTCCCGACCTAATTAATTCGTGGCTGAGCTCCTACAAATTATAACATTTGTCGGGTTATCTTCTTGACCTTCTTGGCTTATTTACGACCTATTCCGACTCACTATCACAAAGTTACGTTAACTCGACCGACAGAGTCCCGATTTACGCCGTCTTTACAAGTCGCTAATCTATGTCGGCAGCTTGTGATTTGGCTAAATACTTTTTAGGGCTCAGCCCCGACTTATTTAGGTGCTGCAACCGAGTGTTATTGGAAATCCCCTCATTTCTACGATCTGCCCGACTTTGCCCCGACTAGGCCTCGACTTTGAATTTGTCTAGTAGTTGATTTCAGTAAAGATTCATCATGCTATCAAAAGAGGAAGGATCTCCAAAAATAGGTTCCAGAAAGACAGATACAATAAAATAATCGTATATGGGCATATGTACATTACTTTGCAACACATGTCTTAGCTATGTCGGCAGAAGTCGTAGATCAATCGTGGTAGGTCGTAGTTAAGTCGGGGCTCAGTGTGCTAAAGTCTTGGTGAGTCGGTTCAGGTCGTACCTGAATCAGGGAGGTCTGGGCTAAGTCGGCGTGAAGTATTAGCTAGGTCATTTTAGCTAGGAATCTGTAGCTTATCAACAGATTTCTCAATAAAATGACAAATTAATCGTGATAAATTGTTGCGAATACCATAGGAATTAATTCGTAGTCGCAAGTTATATAGAGTGATGCTTATACGTAACTGCTTTGAGACAAGCATACGATGCACACTGGCCAACTATGACGACGGGACTCCACGGCGGGCCTTGTTATATCTCGTCAGAGGATACTGGCTCATGATTTCCTGTGTTATCTGAAAGTTCGTCAGACTTCTCGGTTGATTGATTTTGAGCTCGCTTCAGTCATCAGAGCATACGCATGCCATAGAATTGTTAGATCCATTTACCTAGAATATGTGTTACAAGAGGCCGCTGTGGTTACTTTCTCCTTTGTGATGTCACCTGACAGTGAGAAGTTTCATCTTTATTCAACAATTGAACGTCTATAGAGACATCTGTGTATCCGGATAAGTCGGAGGGATGTACGTACGTAATCAGGATAACGACACCATTTACCCAAAGTCAGCGCCAGATGCATATTCGTCTCCTTCCTTTTATGTGTTGTGATCGATATTTGATGTTTCTGTACGTCGGTTTCGATTGCTTGTTATGATGTTCAAGTAAATGATCAACGTTTTCAAATTCATAAGCAATATTTTAGAGCAGATCAATTTACAACATGGCCCAGACATGCTCGTTTCGGTTATTTAATCCTCGTCAGTGATCCTCAATCTTAACAATGTAACACGGCCACAATCTGTGACAATTATGTCCTAAGTATACCGAACGACATAGCAAGATGGCTGGGATATGATGCTACAGGACCCAGGTTTTAGAAATTTGAGAAAATTTTGTATACAGAAATTTTCAAATGCGTTTGAAGAAACGACCAACCGCAATTGATTAATATAAAACGTCTTCAAATGGCATCATTTATAAACAGACAAAAATGAAGCGTGGACCAGACATGCACATTTCGGGTACGCAACCCTCGTAAGTGATCCTCAATGTAAACAATGTAATATGGTTAAAGAGGGTGAAAATTATTAATATGTCCAAAAATACACCGAAAGACGTAGCAGTATGGGTTGGATATGATGCTACAGGTTCCATGTTTTAGAAATTTTAAGAATTTTGGTAACAGAAAATTTTTAATGCGTAGAAGAGACAGACAATCAACCGAAGTTGACCGAACTTGGCAACATGTGCCTTCGGGGACTCCTGGTCCACAATCAGTGACACTAACCAAGTAGTAAAAATGCTTAACGTCTTCAAATTCAATAGCATCATTCAATAGCAAGATGGAGGTGATATGATGCTACAGGACCCACATTTTAGAAATGTTAAGAATTTTGGTAACAGAAACTTTTGAATGCGTATATTGCGTCTTTTTGCGGTTTGTAATTTTGTCTGATGTGATTTATGCGTCATATTCTTTTATGTTGCATATGTTTTGATACTTCACTATAGGTTTCAATGTTAAACGTCTTCAAATTGAATAGCATCATTTAAGAACAGATAAATTGGCAGCATGGACCAGACATGCACGTTTCGGGTACTTAACCCTCGTCAGTGATCCTCAAATCTAAACAATTATACCAAAAAAGTATGAAAATTACTTTGTTGAAAAAGCGTACCGAAAGACGTAGCAGGATGGATGGGATATGATGCTGAAGGACCCACTTTTTAGAAATTTCAAGAAATTTTGATATCAGAAATGTCAAACTGTGTCGAAAAACGATCAACCGAAATTGATGGAATTTGGCTACATGTACCCTCGGGGACTCCTGGTCCGCCAGCAGTGACACTCACCAAGTGGTATAAATGTTAAACGTCTTCAAATTGAATAGCATCATTTAAGAACAGATAAATTGGCAGCAAGGACCAGACATGCACGTTTCGGGTACTTAACCCTTGTCAGTGATCCTCAAATCTCAAGTCAACTAATTAATACAGCGCGTTTTTAACAGCACCAACTTTGAAACATTCCGTTCGTGCACTGAACATTTCAGATTGTATGTAATAAGTTATGCTCTTCTTTTATTCAAGCTTCATTCAAAAATGTGGTGAGTTGGTTCTGTGCTGTGTGTTTTGGTGTTGTGCTGTTGGTCTACGTCTGCATGACCGTTTTCTTTTTTCTTTTGAGAAAACGTTATGTTTTTTTTTAGCTGTAAGGGATTTCCTCCTCAGCTTGTTTTTGTTTTATGTATTTTTCAAAAATTTCTATGCCTATTGATCATGATTTATGGATTCTGTGTTTGTCTTTCATTAACTAATTCAACCCAGTTCATGTACATGTAAAGTAAAGTGGGTGATCTCCAGCAAGACCACCCTGCACTCACCAGCGAAACAAACCAACAAGAACGTGATACGTAAATGACAACGACATCAGGCAAAACTACAATCCACAAAAAACACACAAGACAATATTCACTAGAACAGCATACAAGACAATCGAAACTGACGTACGGAAACAACAAAGTTTAACACATAAAAGGAGGGAGACCAATGTACATCCGGCGCCTACTTTGGACGGCCATCTGCAAGTAGCAAATGGTGCAAATAGCTATAGTCAAGCTCTTTTTGATCGTCTGAAACCATGTCATAAAACATTGTTCGAACTATAATCTTTGTCAACCATGTTAAATTCCATTCATTTACTGCCTTTAAATACAAATTAGTGATTGAAAGTCAAGAGAAAACCCGAAATAAGATTCCAAACAGGTTCTTAAATTTTATCAAATTAAGTATGACCAATAGTAAAGCTAACCTATTTTCATTCTTTCGCTGTATTAAATAAAAAAAATCTGTGCTAATACATGAATGATTCAAAGGAATAGTACAGTTTTGTTCAATTGTTATTTAATGTCAGAGAATCAAATAAAGTTTTACATAGCTCATGTTCAATTCATAGATAAGCTGATATATATATATATATCTATTGATATCTATTGCTGTTCGCTTTTTTAACTGTATACATTGCGGTCATTTTGATCTACTTAAAACGATAATCAATTAACGCTCAAAAGTAAAATAGTCTAAAAATACAAATAAATGCAATTCAGTATGATGTATATGCTGATAAAGCCTACAAATTGAACCTTTTATTATGTCTTTCTACTGAAATAACGCGGTTTAGGTAAAATAAAAGGATGACACAGACGATATATTTAGATTAAATGTAAACGTCTTCAAAATTGAATAGCATCATTTAAGAACAAATAAATTGGCAACGTGGACCAGACATGCACGTTTCGGGTACTTAACCCTCATCAGTGATCCTAAATCCTAAATCTAAACAATGTAATATGCCAAAAAGTATGAAAGTTACTATGTCGAAAAAGGGTACCGAACGACGTAGCAGGATGGGTGGGATATGATGCTACAGGACCCACTTTTTAGAAATTTCAAGAAATTTTGATAACAGAAATTTAGATTGCGTTGAAGAAACGATCAACCGAAATTGATCGAACTTGGCTACATGTGCCCTCGGGGACTCCTGGTCCACCAGCAGTGACACTCACCAAGTGGTATAAATGTAAACGTCTTCAAAATTGAATAGCATCATTTAAGAACAAATAAATTGGCAACGTGGACCAGACATGCACGTTTCAGGTACTTAACCCTCATCAGTGATCCTAAATCCTAAATCTAAACAATGTAATATGCCAAAAAGTATGAAAGTTACTATGTCGAAAAAGGGTACCGAAAGACGTAGCAGGATGGGTGGGATATGATGCTACAGGACCCACTTTTTAGAAATTTCAAGAAATTTTGATAACAGAAATTTAGATTGCGTTGAAGAAACGATCAACCGAAATTGATCGAACTTGGCTACATGTGCCCTCGGGGACTCCTGGTCCACCAGCAGTGACACTCACCAAGTGGTATAAATGTAAACGTCTTCAAAATTGAATAGCATCATTTAAGAACATATAAATTGGCAACGTGGAACAGACATGCACGTTTCGGGTACTTAACCCTCATCAGTGATCCTAAATCCTAAATCTAAACAAAGTAATATGCCAAAAAGTATGAAAGTTACTATGTCGAAAAAGGGTACCGAAAGACGTGGCAGGATGGGTGGGATATGATGCTACAGGACCCACTTTTTAGAAATTTCAAGAAATTTTGATAACAGAAATTTAGATTGCGTTGAAGAAACGATCAACCGAAATTGATCGAACTTGGCTACATGTGCCCTCGGGGACTCCTGGTCCACCAGCAGTGACACTCACCAAGTGGTATAAATGTAAACGTCTTCAAAATTGAATAGCATCATTTAAGAACAAATAAATTGGCAACGTGGACCAGACATGCACGTTTCGGGTACTTAACCCTCATCAGTGATCCTAAATCCTAAATCTAAACAATGTAATATGCCAAGAAGGATGAAAGTTACTATGTCGAAAAAGGGTACCGAAATACGTAGCAGGATGGGTGGGATATGATGCTACAGGACCCACTTTTTAGAAATTTCAAGAAATTTTGATAACAGAAATTTAAATTGCGTTGAAGAAACGATCAACCGAAACTGATCGAACTTGGCTACATGTGCCCTCGGGGACTCCTGGTCCACCAGCAGTGACACTCACCAAGTGGTATAAATGTAAACGTCTTCAAAATTGAATAGCATCATTTAAGAACAAATAAATTGGCAACGTGGATCAGACATGCACGTTTCGGGTACTTAACCCTCATCAGTGATCCTAAATCCTAAATCTAAACAATGTCATAAATTGTGATTTGTTACGGGTTTGCAACACACATATAAAACTTACACTTGGATTTGATCTTTATAATACTAGAATGTATTGTCATATAAAAAAAAATCATCTCAATATATCCAATAACATAAAAGAAGTGTCCGAAAAACTGAGAATTGCGATAAATGTGTAACTTCCATGCACCATAACTCTTGTAAAAATATGTCAATGGTCTGCATCACACTGAGTTACATGTATACTTACATACCAAAAATGAGTTCATTTTATGTATGTATCATTGTCATGAGTTTTGTCGGCGTCGCTTGTTATTTTCATTTCTAATTCCGGTGTTGTGTTTTACATTCTCTCAATTATTTTATACAATGTTCATCTTCATAGCTCTACATCCAAAAATACAAAATCAAGATCTTGCACTTCTATTCAATCAATATAACATCAATAATCACCACATGTGTGCAATCAAAGCCAATTTGTATAGAAATGATATAAAATTGAAAAAGCTAAACATTGGATATGAATGGAATGTTTAAGCGCTCACCAAACGTTTGCTGTCTTCGTGTACAAAATTTCCAGTGTTTGCGGCTATGTCGTCAGTACGGACAAACTATAATGATGTATAACTTACATTCAACAGCTCGGACTGTTATTTAGTGTTCATTGGATGGATATGCGTACCAATATTTGAGCTAAGCCTCTCTTTGTTCTTGTTTTGTAATATTGGTACTCACAAAAGCATCCGAAAATAGATACAGTGTTCATCATTCTCGTCTCTATCCACTATATGTAAAATACCGTAATAAATTCATAAAAAAATATCCATGGTGTTTGTTTTCGTCGTCGTTTTCTTTTTTCTTATGAGTCAATTATCACCAACTGTTCTTTTATTAGATAAGCCCCCAAAGGGCGGTCACATTTTTGTATATTTCAACAGTATTTTGGAATTGAATTGGAAAGTTCAAACGTTGTAAGTATTTTGAAATATGAAAAAAGCAAACAAACAAACGGTGATCAGGAAAATATTTTTTTCCAGTTTATAAATATGTAGATTCTTAAATAGTCCCGGGTTCCTTCGTCTTATTTTGCATTCGCGTCCGTCTCTCCGTCTGTCACACATCATGTCCGGGCTATATCTCATGAACCGTTTGACCGATCGCTTTCATAGGTTGTGCATAATCTTAATCGTGTGACCAAGGTCAAGTTCACTTTGTATATACGTCTTTCGCTACACTTTTTAACACAATATCTTTCACACTTGTTGGCCATATTACATTATCTAGAATGAGAATCACTGACGAGGAACGGGTACCCGGAACGAGCAATTCTAGTCCATGCTGTAATTTATCTTTTCTTAAATGATGCTATTGAATTTGAAGACGTTTAACATTTAATGAAATTGTACATGCTATCCTGCCCAGACTATATCTCTTGACCATCTGACCATACATGATATGCTTATAATGAAATTGTATATGCTAATCATGTTCGGGCGATATCTCTTAAACTACAATGAATCACTGGGGTATATATAGGTGAATCAAACGTCAGTACTGAGTTCCTTTTCAAAATAATTATGTTACCGGAAAAATTGGAGGGTTGTGCGCACGTAGTCCGGATATATAAACAATTTGCTACTTGCGTGGTTGATGATCGTCTTAAGTCGGCACCGATTACCCATAAGTCGTATTGGATCATGTCTAGTTTTTTTGTGTCTTATGTTTCTATGTTGTATTCCATGAGCCTTCCTGACCTCCCTGCTTCTCTTTCAGACCTGTCCTTTTACTCTATGTTCTTAGTCAGGGTACTTTGCTGTGGGTGCTGCAACCGGGTGTTGTTGGAGATCCCCTCCTTTATTTTCAAAATGTGATGTAAAGAAGGGCTTGATTCATCATTTTTGTTCCATAGCATTGCCTTTATATGACTTTTGTTTGTGGTATTATTTTGAAATTTTCTATGTTTTTATTTGTCAATATCAGCTACTTACTCTTCTGGGAAGGAATAAATACACTAAGCTTATCAAAAATTTTTTTCTTTAATTTATCTTCTTCCAATGATATGGTGACATGAACTTGATATGGCATCTTTTTTAAGTTTGGTTCGACTTTGTTTTCTTTGAATTAACTGTTGTTCTAATTATTAACACAAAAAAATGCTGATTGTTTCCTATGCAAAAAAAAAGTGAAGTTCTTATTAAGCATTAGGGATCTAAAAGTTTTGCAAAACCTTTTTAACGATTCAAATAGCCTCCTTTAATTTCTAAGTTTGATCTGCCTTTGATCCTTCTGATTTTGTTTACTAAAGGCCCTGTCACACCTTCACTTTTTTGGCCAAAGCATAAACAACGACCAAGTAATTTTTCCAACACGTCGAAGAACGTTGAGGTCGCTGGCTGGTCGCTGTATGGTCGCTGAAGGTCGTTGTGTGGTCGCTGTGTGAATGCTGAAGGACATTGGCGTGCGTTGTGGTCGTCGAAAAATTTTGTGCATGCACAAAACCGCCGACGACTGCCCAACGTCCAATCATTAAGTATGGAGTCGTTAGGATGTCGCCAGGCACACGCTGAGCATGCGTTACCGTGCGTTGTGCAGTCATTACTCAGTAGTTGCTAAAACGTTCAGATAAACCGATAAATTCCAACGACCGTGTTACGACAGCGGAGCGCATGTTTAACGCGTTTAAAGCGACCTTCTAGCGATGGACTAACGTCCTCAACGTGTGTCCAACGACAGTACAACGACATCCTTACGTCCTTGGTGTGTACATAACGTCTTGACAACGACCTTAACGATTTGTTCATTTTAAGTGTATTTTGATCATAGAATTAAAGAAATATTTTCTGAAAATTAAGTTTTGTTGATACAGATAGTAATTAAAATTGAATTTGAGAATGACGGACGATTAGTTATGATATAGACACTTACATCTAGCTCTTCTTAATGATCGCAAAAACATTATGGATTTACTGTTATTCGTGAAGGGAAAAATGTAGTACTAATCATCATCGGAATGGGGTTGGAGAGTAGGAGGCGGGGAGAAGAGGGTCAATGTTGGGGCATTGTGTTTTGTCCATGTCCTCTCTTTTATCTCTTCGTAATGGCATCCTTTCTCCTCGAAGTCAGTTTTAAAATGACTGAAGAAATAGAAAACAAACTATTCTTAAAAATGTTTGATTCGATATTGATCAGATACTTGCAGTTTGCAAGTTATAAGAATGGTTGCTGACAGGTCGTTAGACGAACGCCGACGCCGTTGGGCACGCGTTATAGAACGTTAACAGGTAAATCATAAGCTAGTTTCATGCGTTGGAAACACGCCGTGATCGTAAGGAGAAAGCTCCCCGTGCGCTACAAGGTCGCTACACGCGCGTTGAGAACGTTGCTTCTTGATAAAATTTCGAACAAAACCTCGACGTTCGCCAGCGTGTTGAAGGTCGTTACTCGTGCGTTGGTAAAAAAAGTGAAGGTGTGACAGGGCCATAAGTCACAGTAAAACGAAGGTCATGAAATTCCCAAATGATGCATACTCTGTAGTTGGACTTGTCCCAAATTTTGCAAGAAGTTCAGAATAGCTATTGTAAAATTTCCAAAAAGATTTTACAAGTTTATGATATCTAAATCCTTTATTGATAAGTCAATTAGTGATCCAGGTATATTCTGCTTGTAGCGTTTTTTGAATATGAGTTTTACTATGCAGATTTTGTTTTGGGAAAGATTGTTCCGGGGTAATATCAGAAAGAGAATGGTTACATTTAACAAAATGATTATTGTTATGTGTCTGAGTGCAAATCAGAGTGCAAGTCCTAAGAATGCACTGGTACAAGGCTGTAGAGAGCTCCGATTATAGACCAAGTACTACCCATCTGGTAATAGAGGGGTCATATCCACGGTATTTAAAGGCTTTTGCTGATTCTAACACAATATCGATGGTAATTCTCTTCTATCTTTGATTCTTCTTATTATGTTTTTTTTTTTATTTCACCATAAAATACGGGTTGTGAAATACCCTTTGTTGCTTGCATTTTCTTTTGATTTTAAGAAAGTAATATACTCTGTTGCAGAAATGGAATCAATCAGATGTAGATTCTAAAGAACTCTAAGGAACTTTTGGAAATTTTAAAAGTCCCAAATTTCATTTATATTACCAGCATAAAGTATTTCTACTTTTCCACACTCTACACTACCATTCCACACAAAAAACCTCAACAGACTGGCCAGTATTATTCGCAACAACTATCTTTCATATAATGGGGATAGTGGATACAAATACCTTGTCGTAGGACAGGAGGATCATTATTACGTAAAGAAACACTCTGATTCAAACAAAAAGTATACCGAAGACAATATATCATCTGGATGCTTGAGTTTTTTGGTTGCTTTTTTTTCTTGACAACATTGATGTGTTTGAAGGAACTATATTCCAGCAAATAGTTGGCATCCTCATGGGTACCATTTCCGGCCCACTGCATGCGGACTTATCTTGATCTTTACATGGCGAAAGATTCTCGGATCTCAGTTTAATTTTACCTTCAGATACATAGATGAGGTATTGTTCATCAATAATCCGAACTTTAAGGATCATCAGTATGGCATTTATCTCATGAACTAGACATCAAGTAAACAACCGAGAGTGACAGATCCGATTCGCACTGGTAAACACTTCTATTTTTCGTCGCAAACGGCAATTCGTACACGTACACATTAGTGTATGGCAAGCGTGATGATTTCAGCTTCCACATAAACCCTTCCATCAGAAGCAACATTCCGTCCTCTCCTGCTTATTGCGTTTTTGTTTCTCAGCTTATACGATACGCCAGGACATTTTCCAAATATGAAGATTCCATCGTTAGAACCAGTAGGCTACTTGTTCAGTGTTATATTACACAACAGCTGAAATCATAATTGAGGTAGGTCTTCGGTCGCTATGAGAATATAATGCATACATAACTATCAGATCACCCTTTCAAGAATGATCAATAACATTCCGGATTGCGATTGAATGGCTGTGATCATCAATAAACAAGAAAATACATCGGAAAAATTGTCGAATTTGACACGTTCTCATAGACATACGGGTATTAAACGGGAGTTGCTTGCAGTCAGGAGACGCTGACTCTCCCTGGGCTGAGTTCAAAAGTTATTTATTCCGAGGTTGCATCGGTTCCAATATAAATTCTAATGATTTTGCCTTGCCTTCTCAACTTTGAGACTGAATAAATGATAGGTATTTCTTTAATGTTTATTTTATCTCTTTATGAAATATGTAAGGTGTATTTTGACAACAACTTGAAAGATGACGTCCGAAACAAATTATTTGACAAATCATCTGGTAACAAAATGTATGCCTCAATTCAACCTTGACTTTTATCCTTTAAATCCTTCTTTCACGCATTTGAACATTTCTGTCATCAATATGACTTGAAATTTCTAAAACGTGGGTCATATAGCATCATTATCCCACCAATCCTGCTACATCTTTCGGTACATTTTGTTGGACATGATAGCTGTCACATTCTTTCGGCATATCATATTGTTTAGATTGAGGATCACTGACGACGGTTAAGTGCCGCAAACGTGCATGTCTGGTCCATGCTGCAAATTTATATGTTCTTAAATGATGCAATTGAATATGAAGACGTTTAACGTATGAAATGTATTACATATTTTTATCATTAAACTATCTGAAGACTTTACCCATGGACAGATAGACAGACAGCATAATAGGAAGATTCCTTCATTATTTTTTTCTTACAGTATCTTCAGACCGCAATTCATAAAGTGATAATTAATTGTTCGTTTCTGTTATCGAGTTAGTCCTTGTATTTTTCATATTTTCTGAGCAATTTTACCTCTAAAAGGCAAATGTCAGCATTGACATCACTTCGTATGAAGATTCTTAGAAGGGGTATATCAATCGTGTTCTTTGAATTGTACTTCAAACCCTGTTTTAAGGCCAGGGAATTCATATGCCTTCATCAGACATGATGTTAAATGGTACCTTACTGGATGCGTACTACAGGTATACTAACTTAAGCGAGGAAGCCATCATGACTTTCATCTTGACATCGCTTCCAATGAAATCTGCCATTCCAACGGAGGTTGCCACCATATTGTTTTCCGCTATTTTCCTGTCAAGCCTCATTGGAAACCTCATCGTCCTCGTAGTTGTTGTCAAAATGCAGAATATGAGGACCAGGATGAATTTTCTCCTTGCGAATCTGAGCATCGGTAGTATTGGCGTGACCACTCTATGTATGCCGTTCTTTGCAGCAGAGCATATTATGGCATCGAGATGGAGTTTTGGGGGATTTTGGTGTAAGTAAACACTCATAGTTAACTTAATCACTTGACTTAACAACATGTTATCATGGCTAAGTTAACCTGACTTACAATTATTTGTCTGCAAGGATAATTTTGGCCATGACAACGATTATGCCTCTAAACTATTCATTTTTACCAAAGGATAGTCCAGGATAAAAACAAAGGGAAAATCTATTTTTTCTTTATCCTCAACTTATCTGACTTTTATCAAATTAAGCAATGAAAATTAAATAAGGGTATAGCATCCTTTTGTTTTATTATTTCCGACATGTAACCGGTAATCTTCAGGTCGCTAATTGAGTTATTTTTGGACAACACATTAGAAATCGAAATTTTGACTTAAATGTATTAATATGTAGATGTATCATACTATCATCGACTTTTTACGAGGTGAATATGGTATGATATTTTTTTTATTTGAAAATATTGTCCGAGAGGGACATGATATAATGGATTAATCAGATGAAGTACAGGTACCTTTTCGAAAATGGCTGGCATCGACTTTTCTTTCAATAATAAACATCAAAGAAGTACCTAACCGTCATTCAGTCTCAAAGTCGAGAAAGCAAGGCAAAATCGTGAGAATTTCCATCGAAACGGTTGCGAACCCCGGAATGAAATAATTTCAAGACTAAGCATCGGCATATTGTGTTGCTGAATTATTCTTAACGTAACAACTTTCATGCAATGAGTCAAATGAAGAAAATTTCAATGTAAAAATCGGTCTTAGTTCTTAGACTGATTCCAAATTCAAGGATTTTATAGTTCAATGTATTTGATGGTGTCAACAAAAGGACGTAAATGATGTCACAGATAGATATGTCGCTCGTTTTCGATATTTCATGCTAAACTGGAAGCACGAGTTTCAGTGGTACTCTTATTGAATAAAATAATCCCCTCACTGAATTTCATAATGTGATAAAAACTCGTTAGGTGTCAGTACTAAGCCGATGAAAGTGGGACTAGAAAAAGACTATATGAAATCATGCTAATTCACATTTAGTAATATTAATATTTTTCATTGAAAAAGAAAATCTCTATTAAAGTAGGTCTTTATGAAAAATAGGTCACGTAATGTATATCACATAATGTATACTATACTGTAATTGAAGTACAACTTAAAATAAAAATTTGTGCAGATGCTTTTTCATTTTTTTTTTTGATGTTTTTTTCTTTTTTTGGTTTCATTTGTTGTTGTTTTGCTTTTGTTTTGTTTTTGTTTTAGTTTTTTTGGTTTTTGTTTTGATTTTGGTTGTTGTTGTTGTTTTTTTTTTTAAGATATATAGTGCTAAGCTCTTATTCACTAAAGTCACTCATAATTTTCCAATGAATTAAAGCAGATCCTGACGATAATCTCAACAGCACTCACAATAGAGCACACACAATTGAGCATCGACGGACCCCTAGCAAGCTAGAGGTAGGACCAGGTGCCAGGGAGGAGTAAGCATCCCCTGTTTGGCTAGCCACACCCGCCATCGATATTTACGCACGAACATGAATTGACTTTTTGATGTGTACCAATCAAATATCAGTTACTGTACGTCTATTCAATTTTCCCGCGGTGTAGAGATTGTGACTGGACTTTGAACTCAACCACCACCTTTTGACCAAAGTACACGCAAAAATAAAAACAATATTTGATAATCATATGGAAAAACTTAGAAAATAGAATTGTCGAACACTCAAATAAATAAGAAAAATTAAAATAATTTTGATTAATAATATTAAAGAGCAATCTTTCAAAGAGATGGTAAAGATATTGCATAAGACATTTCACAGAAAGGTATCAAATTGAATAACGAAAATTTGAAAGCTAATGTTAACCACTTTTTGAAAGCTTTTGGAACGCTCGGTCGCCATATTGTTCTTGCAATGGCTGCGGAACGCCTCGAACGATGAAAGAAGTCGTCTCATTATTGGCGTGTAACTTTAAAATCCACCGTCAGCGATTAGCTTTCATAAGTTCTGAAAGCTTTAGTTAACGAAATTTTCTCAGCGATTAGCATTCAAACATTTTAAAAGAAATAGTTGACGAAATTTCGTCAGCGATTAGCTTTCAAAGTTCTGAAAGCTATTCGCAAACGAAATTTTGAAATCTAGGAAATCGCTGGCGAACATTAGTGTACTCATAAATTCGCAGATTAAATTTTAAAAGCTTGAATCTTTCAAAATTGTTCACGCTTATAGCTTTCAAAATTTCTCCATTTCTCGAGTACTCAAAATTTTGAAAGCAATCGCTGACGAAATTTTGAAAGCTAAGCTAAGCCTTTTTAAAAAGCTTGCAATTTGTGTACGAATTGAAAGCAAATATTAAGCTTTCGTCTAGTCTGGTATGTACAACATAGGACATTTTTCCTTAATTCGTCAGCCAAATTCATTACTGAATAAGGGAAAGTGGACTACTGGAAATGTCGTACTCAAGAATGACCTTTATCATCCTTGATAGGCAAAATAAGCTCTTTGTAGTGAATTGAAAGTGAATAATAGACTTTCGTCTTGTCGGGTCTGTAGGACATTTTTCCTTATTTCGTCAGCCAAATTCATTAATGAATTAGTGCAAGTGGTCTACAGGAAAGGTCGTTCTCAAAAAAAAACCTTTATCATCATTGATAGGCAAAATAAGTTATTTGTAGCGAATTGAAAGCGAATAATAAACTTTCGTCTTGTCGGGTCCGTAGGACATTTTTTTCCTTATTTCGTCAGCCAAATTCATAAATAATTAGGGCAAGTGGTCTACTGGAAAGGTCGTACTCAAGAATTACCTTAATCATCATTGATAAGCAAAATAAGTAATTTGTAGCGACCTTAGAACATCCTCAGTGACATCTTAAGCCGAACCTTAAGTAACATAACCAATCATAGAACAATAAAATTGAAATGACCAACAAACAGCAAGGAGCTATAATGAAATCTGAAGATATTATTGTTAATTGTACATGTAACATACCAATGACTTACCATGAGCAATAACATGTACTGGCTGAGAGTGTAGGGAAATAACCAATCTGTGAACACAAGTAATATTATGAGAGAGAGAAAACAATGAAAACTGAATCGACGACCAAAGGACTTACGATAAATGTCCATAAACATTGACCATAGTCTGTCAACTAAACAAAATATTTGCAGCAAGACGAGGCCGTGTATGATTGCTACAAGAAACGGAAAGTATTGTAATCAATTATACCAACAAGACAAAAGATATTAAAAGAGAACAATAACAACACGAAAACCAACTAACAGACAAACAAAATTGAAAATGGATTACTACATATAAAATAAAGGAATAGAACACTCGAACAAACATGACACACGAACACAAACAAGATACGCGAAATTAAAAAATATCATGTTGGAAACATAAAGGACAATGCAATAACTTTGCACCAGGAGCCAACATAAAAAGAATGTTTGCTACAGAGAGTCTAAGATATTTCGAAGACGAACTTAAAGCAACAAAAAATCGCTCTACATTTTAAGGATTTTGTTGCTGAAAGATTGCTCTGTTGATATGATCACATGACCTACGATGAAGTTTACATTTTTTTTTTTATCTATTCAAATGAGCAAAATGCATTTTATGTATTTTTTTTTATTCTTTTTCAGGTAAAGGACTACACACATTGGAAAATATTTTCACAATCGGATGCATTCTCACGGTTTCCGCCATTTCATACGACAGGTACCTTGGGATCTGTTCTCCCATGAATCTCTACACAAGATGGAGGGCAACTAGCATGAAAATCATAATCTCAAGCATATGGAGCATATCCATTGTCACGAGCATCCCCACCGTTTTCTGTGTGAGGGAAACTGTCCTCGAAATGAGCCAGTACCGTGTGGCAATGTGCAATATCAAAACTGACGTCCTCTTGCGGAGGTCGTATCATGGAATCCTATCCAGCCTATACACCGTCTTATTCATTATCTCCGTCTACCTCATCGCGCGAATGGTGATCAGCCTCTGTCAGGGAAAAAGCAAGAGCAAAAAGGTCATATTTGTCCTTTGCTTGATGGCAGCTACTTACTTCGTTTGTCTGTTACCGTACCGGGTGTTGCTCGTTTTCTTTACATTCCTGCCCCATGAAACATCGGATACAATTGGCTACCACAACTGCTTCATTCTGTATGAATGCTTCAGACTAGGAACATTTTTCAACTTTGCGTTGAATCCAATCATTTACAATTTTGTGTCCTCAAAGTTCAGGAAGGCTTTCAAGCAACTATTTCTTAAACAAGGACTGTATGAAATTTACTCGTTAGTACAACAACATCGTCTGAAAAGAGGAAACAGCTTATCGTCTTGTAAATCGAGTCAAAAGCGTGACGTTGTTCTTTCCACTTCATTGTAATTATGTTCTTAATAAATCGTTAGCTTATTTGTCTCTGTAAATTTTCGTTTTATTTCTACTTTTGATGAAAGTGTGCACCTTGTTTGTCAGAAGGACCCTGTGGGTGTTAATCCGCCGTTGTCAATGTAGCGTAGTCTTACCGGAGTTATCTTTCATTTCCTTAACAAAAGTCAATTAATGCTAAATTATGACAAAGAACTTTACATTTTTCTAGGAAATGAATTAAAGTAGATGAAAATGGAACGAAATGTCGCGACCCATGACGTATGTCATGTAGGACATACAAAATAAACACAGGGTGAAGTGGGCTTTGGATCCATGTTGGTTTCCCAGAATCCAATCATGCTACGCAAAAAATAAACAAGATTCATAGATTTCTTTAGTTCAAAACACCGAAATCCAATTGCTGTAAGGAAACTTAAACAAGTCCAAGAACACACAAACACTGTTTGTCAAACAAAGGAGGGGATCTCCAACAACACCAGGTTGTAGCATCCACAGCAAAACCCCAAAACACCCAATGCAAAAACACAAAGCAGACAAGCACGGAAAGAGACGCATAAGGGACAAGGAATGTCAACGCACAAAGTCAAGGATACAGAAAAATACCCATGGTGTATACACGGCACAAACAACGTTAGGTTACAAAGCAGCACAGACACCATTACAAGTACCGTCAGAAGAAAGCTGAAGTAACTGCACACATTGGACCAGGATATCAACAAAATTACTGAAATTACATTACTCACACCATTTTAGATGATAATTTGGTTAAGCTTTAAGATTCTTAAATAAAGATTCATGCAGACAGGTACTTGAATAAGAGAAAGGAGGGGATCTCCAACAACACCTAGTTGCAGCATCAACAGCAACCTCCCAAAACACCCACTGTAAAACACAAAAATGACACGCACAGAAAGAGACGCAGTAGTACAATGAACGTCAAATCACACAAAAACATAAAACACAAATGACTACACATAAACCAACGAGACCAATGGGCAAACGGTGCCGACTTAGGACGGCCATCTGCCTCGTCAGTAGCAGACGGCGTGGTTATCCTGGATTACGTGCGCACAACCCTCCCACTATTCCGATTACCCAGAGGTCTCGAAGAACGTACAATTTTGGTTTAAAACAACCTCCTCACTGTCAGATGACCACACACAAACAAGACCGCAAGACGCAGGGGCCCAAGCAACACAGATGAATAATTATGTAAATTGATATAAAAAGAGGGCATGCGTAATACGACCTGTGCTCTGCCGGCTGTAGCGAGCTAATGTATGTTATCACCCGAGGAGTCCGACTGACATTCAGAGAGGACAGGTGGTCGGGGCCCTGTCTTCTCTAAAGAGGTTTGGACAGGGCCCGTCATGGAGTCCCGTCGTCACAGTCAGTCAGCGTGCAAGTATTAAGGATGCGCTGGTACAAGACTGTAGATTGGTCATGTACCAAGCCTAGTGTCCGTCTGGTGACATTAGGATCATATCCACGGTATAAGAGGCGTTTGATGATTCTGACGCATTTTCGATAGTAATTCTGTCTACTTTTGATCCTTCTAATTTTGTTGATCATGTCACCATAAAATGCAGGTTGCAAAATACCCAAAGTAATATACTCTGTTGCTTGTATGGGTCCGAATTTCAAAAGTAGTTGACAATAATTTTTGTAAAATTTCCAGAATGTCTTGACAAGTTTGTGAAAGCGAAAACCTTGACCTAAAAGTTTCTTTGTTATTTGTAAATTTCTATCATGAAAATCCAAAACATCAGTACATGCTCTAGCATACCGGATGAGCTGCGAAATGTAGATACCATAAGACGGTAATCTAGGAACATCACCGTCAAGCCAGGGAAAATTTACTATATTGAATCCAAAGTCATCTCTTTTGTCATACACCCTTGTATGAATCTCTCCATTGATAATTTTGATATTCAGGTCCAAAAATGGTGTTTCTGTGTTTGTGACGTTCGCCTTGTTTAGAGTCAGTTCGTTTAGAGTCAGTGAATAAAACGAAAACAATAAAGCGTTCAAGAGATTCAGTTCTGATTTAGACTTTAACAGTCAAAGCGGGATCACTCGTGAAGTTGTTAGACTATTATTCATAGGAGGCCCAAGGGGCCACTACGCTCACCTGATCATGATACTCACGAACACTCTTAGCTAACAGCTGATCATCTTAACTAAAAGAAAGGAAGGGATTCACTCTGATATTTGTACAAGTCCATTGATAAAAAAGACAACTCTTGATCCATTATCAAAATATATCCCTTATCAATCTTTTACACTAAATAATAAAATATAACAAAAACACCCATATAGATGCATTTAGGAAATGGAATGTGACAATAATTAAGTGCGCTAAAGTCTAAGGGGGCACAACTCTTACCTTATAACTACCATTCCGACATAAAAAGGATTACATAATGATAGTGACAGTGCCATGTTTTGAACCTACAACCTTTGAGTCCGAATGCACATAAACATGACTAATTATATCATTTTGAAAACTACAAAGATATAATCAAAGCATAACATATATATCAAAGCATTAAATGACTTAAATATGACAAATATGCAATACCTAAGTGCGCAAAATGGAAAAAAATGAACATGGATGAACAAATGGTCAAAGCTGAAATAAAAGGTATTCAAATAAGTTTAAACAAATGGCAAAATGGAGAAAAATGAAAAAGGAAGAACAAAATTTTGGGGTGCCGGTGCCGGGACTATTAAATCTAAATATTATATTATTAGAATGAGGATCACTGACTAGGGTTAAGTACCCGAAACGTGCATGTCTGGTCCATGCTATAAATTTATCTGGTCCTAAGTGATGCTATTGAATTTAAACACGTTTATTCTTTGAATCCAAAGCCTTGGGTTCATGTGTAAAGTAAACATATGTATTCATGATTTAAAGACATCTTCAACCACCCCCCCTTCCAAAAAAAGTTTAACATATAATGTGTATCAAAGTATCTAGAAACTTACATCAAATAGAAATATTCAATAAATGAGTATCGAATATCATGCATTTATTACATTTACTGAGTTATTTAAAGTTTAAAGTTATTTAAAGAAACAATAAAAAAATTAGCATAGTTGAAAATGTCCAGAAAAGACGTCATAAACGCGTCAAATATTTGCTTTTAGAGAGGAACCAAAAACAACAACACTTCTCAAGATATTCACTAGATTATCCTGATGCTTTCGATATGTTAGAGAAAGGAGCGGATCTCCAACAACACTAGGTTGCAGCACCCACAGCAAAATCCCAAAACACCCATGCAAAGAACAGAACAGATATCCACAGAAAGAGACGCAAAAGGGACAAGGAACACCAACTCACAACATAGAAACATGAAACATAAAAGACTACACATAACCCAACGAGACCAATGGGCAACCGGTGCCGACTTAGGACGGCCATCTGCCACGTAAATAGCAGACGGTGTGGTTATCCTGGATTACGTGCGCACAACCCTCCCACTATTCCGATTTCCCAGAGGTCTCGAAGAACGCACAATTATGGTGTAAAACAACCTCCTCTCTGTTAGATGACAACACACAAACGAGACCGTAAAACACAGGGGTCCAAGCAACACAGATGAATATGTGAATGGATATAAAAAGAGGACAAGCGTAATACAGTCCGTGCTCTGCCGGCTGTAGCGAGCTCATATATGTTATCACCCGAGGAGTCCGACTGACATTCAGAGAGGACAGGTGGTCAGGGCCCTGTCTTCTCTAAGGAGGTTTGGACAGGGCCCGTCATGGAGTCCCGTCGTCACAGTCTGCAAGTCTTAAGAATGCGCTCGTACAAGACTGTATATTGGTCAAGTACCAAGCTTAGTGTCCGTCTGGTGACATTAGGATCATATCCACGGTATAAAAGGCGTTTGATGACTCTGACGCATTTTCGATTCATATGCTGTCTACCTTTGATCCTTCTTATTTTGTTAACTATGTCACCATAAAATGCAGGTTGTGAAATACCTAAAGTAATATACTCCGTTGCTTGTATGGGTCCAAATTTCAAAAGAAGTTGATCATAATTTTTGTAAAATTTCCAGAAAGTCTTTACTAGTTTGTGAAAGCGATTTCCCTTTTGTTTGTCACAAACATATCCCTGACTAAGGAGCTTCTCTGAAAGACGCCTAGCGCTCAGAACAAAATCCGTATATTTGGTACTTGCTCTGGCATAGCGTATCAATTGAGATATGAACATGCTATAAGCAGGCGATGAAGGGATGTTGAAACTCAGAAAAGGTGTAATGCTGATTTGGCGTTCATTGTACAATTAGCGTCTCATTCTATGCGTGTCTCCTTTGTGTTTTTGCAGTGGGTGTTTTGGGGTTCTGCTTTTGGTGCTGCAACTGAGTATTGTTGAAGATTCCCTCCTTTCTTGAATATAAAGTGCATGCGAGATAAATGTCAAAATCTAAGAGTCCCCTTCGGCGTTGCCAGTAGGGCACTAATAAATTATTAATGATAGTGATGTAAGATGAAATGTACAATGTTAATGGATGATAAAGTAACCATTAGCAGGGATAGTTTTCTTGCTATTTGTTAAATGGCAAAAAAGGTCAGACAGACTTTAAGACATGACTGCTCTGTCTCATTCATGCGCTAATAGCAACTCTAATCCACTTAAAACCTGCAACAATGTGTATAATGAAATAAACTACATTAAAATTATTTTGTCTTTTGTGGTTGTTATAGAAACTAAAACAAATACAATCGTCCACTTTGAGTAAACTTGTATATAAACATTTTACTGAATGGAATAAGGCGGAAGTGTTCCAACTCTATACCTTAATGAAGAAAAAATTCCATACCAATTCTTCTCCACCAGACACGTGTTTCGAATATCATATTATCATCCGTGATGCTTCATGCGGAGCAACCAAAATTCATTCCAGTAGCGCCTTCTCTAATTTTTGAATTTGGATTTGTACATTTATTTTACAGAGAGTGCGGGGCTCCAAATTTCCTGTTGGGTCGATTCACTAGCATATCCGAATAAAATATAAGTTCGAAATAGCATTGGAGGGACAATGTTATGATGTTAACCTCCTTTAGTTTCGGTCAAAGTAATTAATGGAATGAAATTTTTTCGAAAAAACAAAATAATATCAATGATGTCAAATCGATAAAGGGCCAAAACAAAACTTCTTTCAGGCGAAAGAGCTTGAAAAAGTAATAAATACACTTCTGAACATCAGGTCACGGGGAACGAGTTTAAGTGCTCCATATTGCAACATAGAATAAGTGTTTATGATAATAAGACGGAAGGCACATGTAGCCAAGTTCGATCAACTTCGGTTGATCGTCTGTCTCTTCAACGTATTAGAAAATTTCTGTTATCAAAAAATCTTGAAATTTAGAAAACATAGGTATAGTAGCACCATATCCCACCCATCCTGCTACATTTTTCGGTACATTTTTGGACATAATAATTCTCACACTCTTGAGCCATATCACATTGTTTAGATTGAGGATCACAGACGAGGTGAGTATCCGAAATGTGCATGTCTGGTCCATGCTGCAAATTGATCTGTTCTAAAATGATACTATTGCATTAGAAGGCGTTGAACAATGAAAGGAGGATATAATTTTTAACGGAGAAAAAAGGAGTTCTAAGTCTGTTGTCGAAAAGCTGGTTTCTGGAATAAAAATTGTCAAGATCAGTGCACTAGAAATGTTTCGACTTCAGATAACGGATCCCCATCATTGGTACATATACTTCAAGTTCAAATGATAATCAAGACTAATAACATGGAGTATCCTTGTATTTGAAATATATAAATTGATAGATTTTTGTCAAATTTGAAGGACTCAAAATTTTGTGTAGGGTTTATTTTGAATATTAATTGATCAATTGAAGAATGTTAAAAAACCCCAATGAAGTCTGGTATTGTTTATCAGAATAATAACGAATATTTTTAGATGACGCAGTACAGATATGAAGGCTGAATTTGAGCCTAAAACCTGTCTGGCACCAACGTTGGAATCTGACTGACTAGAATACACATTAAATTCACAATAGCGGGGAATTATATTGGGGTTACACTATCCCACTGATGAAATTCAAATTGTTTGCTTAAAACCTTGTTGCTGTCATTTCAGAAATATGAAAAAGAAAAAGAAAAGTAAACACAATTAAACAAAATCAATAACAGAGCAATAAACCCAGATTAGCATGTGGAAGGGACCTCCAACACAGCGGAACACACCCATAAGTTTATTATTAACTCAGGCAGAACACCCACAGGGTGCAACAAAACATCAGGGAAAAACTCAACAAACAACAACGGAAAATAAGTAAAAAATGTAGAAATATTGATTGCAGGATAAGTTCAAAGCATAAAGCAGTGAATGAACTGAAAGGCAAAAGCCGGAATCAGACTCTAAAAATCACAAAGGAAAACCCTTACAATGTACAAATTCATGGAAAATAATGAATCAGAATCCCCTTATACAAAAAGAAAAATCGGACAACGACACAGCTCCATAAATGAGTCAAAGAAGATCTAACGATAATCTCAACAGCACTCACAATAGAGCACAAAATTGAGCATCGACGGACCCCTAGCAAGCTAGAGGTGTGACCAGGAGTAAGTATCGGGAGGGTAAGCACCGGGAGGGTAAAACACGATCGCGAAGAACTAATCCATCTAATTAACAATGTCGAGATTCCAGTACGAGTGCGTGATGAACCAGGGAATGAGGTGATTTTAAACCCATCAGTGTTATTTGTAAAGTTTAAGCAAATTCAGATATCACTCGAATCATATTAGATATACAAACCAAACATGGTATCTAAGTTAAAAGGATAAAAAGGAAGCCCAAAGTTTACTTGAATTTTTCTCTGTATTATTTCAAACCAAGAATGGTTGCTAATTGACCACAATATAAGAATCTAGAACGAGGAAATAACCAAACAATATTGCAAACAACGCCACAACGAATGAATTCGATAAATGTTATTGACGTGCACCATAATGCAACATGCATTTCCATTGATCCAAAAGCCAGCCAAACATTACTATTTCTTGTGGAATCTGCTATAATTACTAACTATCATAAGAACACAAAAGTCCACAATAAATAAAACAATCAACTCAACCATTCTGTTTGTCACAATATTTTTGAACGAAAACAAAAGTTTAGACAAATCAGAAGAGAGTAATATTTATAGCAATTTACACAGATTCAAATAATGCAATCAACTAGAACATTCTGAAGAAAAGCAAAAGTGAATTCCTACTGGATATGAGATCAGGTGACCGGGGAGAACAAAAATGAAGCAATGAAATGTGATATATATCGGGAGTTCGCTTCTTTTCATGTGGTGGAGGTTTTTGTTTGTTTGCTTTGGTTCCTGTTTTATCCTGATTTTGTATGCCTTCGGTTTCTGATTTTCTGAATTATCGATTTTGTGCTGTATAAAGGGATTTGGTCATTATCCATTTTTGTCATTGAAGTAGAAAATAGTATATTATATGGTTCAATTAAAACTTCAAAGAAAGAATCACGCAGCTTCGTTAGGGTACACCTCGTTTTACGTTACGATATTTGTGGCATTTTTGAGACATTTTCAATAATGAAAAAAAAAACATCCTCCAATAACATTTCTTACTATATTTTGCATCAGTGTCTAACACTAAACTTGAACTACGAATTCAGTCAATAGTGATGCCATGTGCCAAATCACAAGTCACGTGACAACTATTTATAGCATGCAAACAATGTATTGTATAAAACGAGCTGGCGCAACGCCATTCCTGCAATAACAGTTCCATGCTTACTAAATGTACCAAAATACCTTTCAGGTATTGCCATTTACGAATTCAAGTGCGCACCTTTCTTTTTTTTTCATATTTTTGGAAAAAAAGACAATTTTCATCTCAAAATGGCTAGAACAACTCCAAACTTCAGGCATTGTCATATATCTAAAATAGTCATGGACAGAATCGACAAAGTGTCTACTTAGAACTTGAAGGACAACCATATATCGTACTAATTTAGCGTGATCCAAACACATAGCATTGTAATTCCAGCCTGCGCCATGCATTTCTATACCACCACCCTACTATGTTATCCTTTTCAAACGTATATGTGACTAGCGAAGGGAAGCAAGTCATACTTTTTTTTAACTATCAAGGACGAAATCGCCGATTGCGTTCTTACAATTTTGTAGCCTTTTAACACAAATCTTTATTTTAGAAGATAAAATAGATACCATATTGTTTAAATGTGTAATATTTCATTGTATTTTATCAAAAAAAGTGTAAACATTTAATCTTTGGAAATCTATTCTACAATGCTATCGCTCAGACGAAACGGTTTGGTAGCGTAATGACTGCAAATCTCAAAGTCGCGAGTTCGATCCTGGCCAAGGAAATATCTATTTTTCAAAATTTTCACAAGCAAGTTCTTGCTTTTTATGTCACCTTTTCGTTACATTAAGGAGGCTCGCAGCGTTTTCAGCGTAACGTGTTTACCTATCCCTGAATTTTTACCATTTACAGAGGTCTATTTGAAGTTTCTCATGTGATGGTTTGATTGAAATCGTCCGCCATACAGCCCCGACCCGTCGAAATGACAAATATGGATAATGACCATATCCCTGTATACAGCACAAAATCGATAATTCAGAAAATCAGAAACCGAAGGCCGCTTCAATTCGGTAGAACTGTCACATCCGGTAACTTCCATTTTGGAAGACATAGAGTAAAAGTTTAATATTTGAAATCTTAGCTTTCAAAATGTCGTCAGTGATTGCTTTTAAAATTTTGAATACTCGAGAGATGACGAAATTTCTTCAGCGATTTATCGTTAACTAATTTTCGTTCGTCAGCGATTCCCTAGCTTTCAAAATTTTCGTCAGCGATAGCTTTCAAAAATTTTTAAAAACTTTATTTAAAGATTCCGTGTTTCCGACATCGAACTAGATTTTAATTACACAATTCTTGATATATCCAGTGAAACCTGGCTTCTCTGTGACTGTCGGAAGCTTTAAAAGATATTTCATAATTTGTGAATTTTTAAAGTGCCCCGCCAATAATGAGACGGCTTCTTTCATCCTGCAAACCGTGCAGAGGAAATCGCCTGAGGCGTGCCGCAGCCATTGCAAAAACAATATGGCGCTCGAGCGTTAAAAAAGCTTTCAAAATTTTCGTCAGCGATAGCTTTCAAAATTTCGTCAGCGATTGCTTACAAATATTTTGAACGCTCCGAGATGACGAATATTTGAAAGCTTATAGCTTTCAAACTTTTCGTTAACAAAGATTAATTAGTTAATGAAATTTTCGTCAGAGAGCTTTCAAAATTTCGTCATCTCAGTAGCTTTCAAAAAATAGCTGACGAATAGATAACGAAACTTTCGCATTAAGCTTTACGTACCGCCTACGAAAAAAAAAAAAAAAAACAGGGAGATGTGGCAGCTCTTTATCATTTATATTTTTTTCATTTTAATTATCAAGAATACCGTGACGGATGAAAATGTATATATGTTGTACAATTTATTCATTATTGACAATGTCCGGTCTGAATGTAAGGCACGTCACGTTACTTTTTCCAGAATAGACTAATATCACCGTTTTTAAGCCTTTTTTAATTTGTCTACGGAAGTATTTTCCCTTTATGCCCCTTTTTAATTTTGCCTTCATACATGTAAAGAATTTACTATAATTTTATCATTGTTAGTTCCTTGCTATTTTGTATTATGTTATGATTGAAAGGCTGGATACTCGGTTAGTTAAATGACAGTTTTAAAACGGATCATCTATTAAAAGAAATGGCGTCGAATCCATAAAAGCCTTCAAGCTTTTCGAAGACTTTGAGTAACAGTCGCACGTGGTTACTAGGCAAGCATTTTCATCAAATATTTGTCTATTACGTTATGCTTTTCAATTACTAAAGATAAAAACAATATCATGTTCAGCAAAAATTCAACCATTTATAAAGATCGATGATAAATGACAACAAAGAGCATACAAATTTGCAAACGACAATAGACTCTGTGTTGATGATGTCAAAATCGGAGAATGAAGTCATTTCGCGCCATATTTGAAGACGTCATTTCTGAGGATTGCCTCAACGTAGCTGCACAGATCTGCAACTTTTTCATATTTCAGAAACGATAGTAATTTACATAAGTTTCATAATGCTGGAAAAGTGAAAATGATAGTCATAGGTAGAGTATCTGACAGGTACATTTCAGATAGACTACATGTAAAAAATATTCACAGTTGCCATGTGTGTGTATTTTCCGTGTTCAAAAGTTGAAAGAGTATCGTTGGGCAAAGAAAGAGGATGTACAGCTCGACACCCCTTCCGAATGGATAAAATCCATCAGAGGGTTACTTTTATCTAGAATTAAACGATTAAAATCAACTGTGAACACCAGATTCGAGTCTATATTTAAAGACCCTCATGTTATCACAGAGCTTAATTACCTCCAAGAACATTATGTCATCACACCAGCGGAAAAAGCCCTAAATAATTACACATTTACTTGCAAAAAGTACTATTTCGACAGTCTAGTTAAAGAGTTGGGTTTAAATTCGACACCTGGAAATCCCACTTACACCCAACCGACCTTTCTGTCTCTGAAATAATAGCTAACCACAAATCAGCTCTTGATTCCTTTGGCTTCGACACTAACAATTTAGATTTTTTTGCCATACTGCATACCTAAAATGCATAAGAATCCGTACAAACTACGTTTCATCGCTGGTTCCTCAAAATGTTCTACCAAATCTGTATCGATCTTACTCACCAAAGTTTTATCTGAAATCAAATCTGGGCTTCAAAAATATTGTTCGACAGTTTATTCTCGCAGTGGTATCAACCAGATGTGGATTTTAAAGAATTCGAAGGAACTTTTAGAACATCTGAAATCCACTCCTTTTAGTCCATTCGATCAAAGCCTTTGATTTTTCGACACTTTACACTACAATTCCACATTCTAAATTTAAAGAAAGACTCGCAAAAATTATTCGTAATGCGTTTACAAGTAAGAACGGTAATCGCAAATATATTTTTATTATTGTTAACTATGACAAAACTTACTTTGTAAAAGAAAAGTCCGATTCTGAAAATAAGTGCACTGAAACTAATATTATTCAGATGTTAAACTTTCTGATCGACATTATTTTTGTGCCCAACTCCTTGCCGACATTTCCCTTTACTCGTACGAAGCTGAATTCATTCAATCTCTGGTCTCTGAAGGGAAAAGATACGTAGCTTCTGACTTCAACTTCACTTACAGATACATAGACGATGTGTTGTCCATCAATAATCCAAAATTCGCGGATTACCTGAGCAGTATCTATCCTTCAGAGCTTGAAGGCAAAGAAACTACAGAGACAAGAAAGGAGGGGATCTCCAACAACACCTAGTTGCAGCATCAACAGCAACCTCCCAAAACACCGACTGTAAAACACAAAAATGACACGCACAGAAAGACACGCAGTAGTACAATGAACGTCAAATCACAGAAAAACATAAAACACAAATGACTACACATAAACCAACGAGACCAATGGGCAAACGGTGCCGACTTAGGACGGCAATCTGCCTCGTCAGTAGCAGACGGTGTGGTTATCCTGGATTACGTGCGCACAACCCTCCCACTATTCCGATTACCCAGAGGTCTCGAAGAACGTACAATTGTGGTGTAAAACAACCAAATAACCAACAAATAATTCAGCATCCTATTTGGACATAATGTTATCCTACGACACTGATGGTCACATGAACACCTCACTCTATGACAAATGTGACGACTTTAATTTCAGCATTACAAACTTTCCTTTTCTGAGCAGCAACATCCCTTTATCGCCTGCTTATGTCGTGTTCATATCTCAGTTGATACACTATGCAAGAGCAAGTACGAAATAATTATACGAATTTTGTTCTGAGAGCTAGGCGTCTTTCAGATAAGTTTCTCAGTCAGGGATATGTTTGTGACCGACTGACATCGTCACTGAGGAAGTTCTACGGTCGATATGGGGAACTCGTCATACACTATGATGTCCTACCCTCCAGAATGGTGGATGATATTCTTTAATATACCATTTGAACCATCCAACCAAAGATTGTACTCTATTTCTTCCGAAATGAAAGTTACCGGATGTGACAGTTCTAACGAATTGAAGCGTTGGGTGTTGCATGCAAGCAGGAGATGCTTACTCTTCCTGGGCACCTGGTCTCACTCCCATATCGGGAGTTCGCTTCTTTTCATATGGTGGAGGTTTTTGTTTGTTTGCTTTGGTTCCTGTTTTATCCTGATTTTGTTTGCCTTCGGTTTTTGAATTTCTGAATTTCTGAATTATCGATTTTGTACTGTATACAGGGATATGGTCATTATCCATATTTGTCATTAATAAAAGAATTGGAGGGAAGGTGCTAGGTACAGCCTCCTTTAATTTCGATGATATTTTTTGATGAGATTGCAAGTTTGCGAAATAGCAAATAAACATCAAAGATGTACCTAATCGTTATTCAGTCTCAAAGTCGAGTAGGCAAAGCAAAATCGTGAGAATTCCCATCGAATCGGTTGAGAACCCCGGAATGAACAACATTCCGAACAATGTTACTATGTCAAATTGATACAGGACCAAAACAAATCTTCTTTCAGGAGGAGACAGAGCTTGAAAGAAGTAAATATTACACTTTAAGCATCCAATTACGGGGAACAAGTTTTACTGCTCAACGCTGCTAAAGGGAGTTTTAATTATTATAATTATTATTCGGAAATTTTCCAACTCTTTACCCCTCTGGACGAAAATTCTTACCACTTTAAATGCACAATTTTATGTAACGCCCTATAGTTTTCCTTTTTTTTAAAGATTTTAGATCATGCATTTGTAAAGAGTGTGCGGCTCCAAATAGTTTAGCACACGTGCATACGATGTCAAGGAAGTAAAACGTTGTCTCGGTCTGTTTGTTCCCTGTATCTTGTACATTTTTTGAACAAGTGTGTGTATTCTATTATTATTGTAACGTTGTCATATTCAAAGACATACGCTTTGCTGTCGCCTCCAAGCTGAAGCATTTGATTTGAAGACATTTAACATTTGTACCACTGGGTGAGTGCCGCTGCTGGTGGACCAGGAATCCCCGAGGGCACATGTACATGTAGCTAAGTTCGATCAATTTCGGTTGATCGTCTGTCTCTTCAACGCTTTCGATAATTTCTGTTATCAAATTTCTTGAAATTTATTAAAACATCGGTCCTGTAGCATCATATCCCACCCATTCTTCTACGTCTTTCGGTAAATGTTTTAACATAAGAATTTTCACATTCTTTGGCAATATTACTTTGTTTATATTGAGGATCACTGACGAGGGTTAAGTAACCGAAACATGCATGTCTGGTCCATGCTGAAAGCTTAAAATCTGCTCATAAATGAATTTGAAGACGTTTAAAATTTAAATCAAGGATTATAAAACATTTCAAAGTATATCGACCGTTCGGTATATGCTTCGCCATAGGTGAAACGATAAGAGAGTAGCACCAACACATTATGATAGTTCTCTCCTATTTAAAAATAAAAGAAGTTAAAAGTAGTATTTAATCTTTCCATTTTCATCAGGTTGTAATGTGAAAATATCCATGTGTCCATATTCTTTACTTACCGCCATTTTGTTTTATATTTGAAATCACGCTTTTATGAAAAAAAATGGTAGAATATCATCCTTTTTCCTCATTTCATGTACCTAATTAAATAAGAATAAGGAAAAAACTAAAATAGTTACTTTGCCATTTTAGACAGAAAGCAACTACGAGAGATATATCTATATAGCACAGAATTACGTATATATAAATGGACAAGCCTCATTTACATTTGATGTCTCACATAAGGGCATAAAAGTGCCAGAAAAGAGTGATATTCTAACAGTAAATGTTAAATCAGGAGAGAAACGATAAAATCATTAACGATATTGATGAAACTACGTCTCGATTTGATAATGAGCAAGATGATAACAATGTTAAAGAAAGGAGGGGATCTCCAACAACACTAGGTTGCAGCACCCACAGCAAAACCCCAAAACACCCAATGCAAATAAAAAACCACCCACATAAAGAGACGCAAAAGAGACAAGGAACATCAACTCACACCATAGAAACATTAAACATAAACCAACGAGACCAATGGGCAACCGGTACCGATTTAGGACGGCCATCTGCCACGTTAATAGCAGACGGTGTGGTTGCCCTGGATTACGTGTTCACAACCCTCCCACTATTCCGATTTCCCAGAGGTCTCGAAGAATGACTTCAAATTCAATAGCATCATTTGTGTATCTTGTCGTGTGTATATTTTCCGTCTCGTGCTGTACTCGTCTTTTGTGTTTTTGCATCGGGTGTTTTGGTGTTTTACTGTTGATGCTGCAACGGGGTCTTGTTGGAGATCTCCTCCCTTCTATTTAAGAACAGATAAATTTGCAGCATGGAACAGACATGCACATTTCGGGTACTTAACCTTCGTCAGTGATCCTCAATCTAAACAATGTAACATGGCCAAAGAGTATCAAAGTTATTATGTCCAAAAATGTACTGAAAGACGTATCAGGATTGTTGATATATGATTATACAGGTCTCACGTTTTAGACATTTCAAAAATTCTTTCGAATAACGGAATATTTCGAATGCATTGAAAAAAAAACGATCAACCGAACTCGATCTATCTTTGCTACATATGCGACACTCACCAAGTGGTACATGTACATATGTTATTCAAAAGCATCGATTTATAACAGTTATCTATGGAGGTTCCATGTATACATGAAAATAAGACAATGACGAAATAGAGAAGTTTCATCAGTTTAATAATATGTGGCTGTTTTGGACGCGTTTGTCACTATAAAACAAATTCAATGCAAATGCATGTATCAAATATATTCAATTTTCGCATGGGTTAATTTTTTTTTTAGTTTTTCGCGAATCGAATGACTTTGCAAAATTTCCTCCACGCTAAAATATCCCTGCTGCATTCTTACTATAGGAAAGACATTTTTATAGCGAATATTTCCCAATGCGAAACTTCTTGATGTTATAATCGCGACATTTTTCCCCGCGAAAATAACCACGTTTACAGTAAATGCGAATTGCAATTCACATTCTGTTCGATCAAATTCAAATTACAATTGAACTTCAATTCAATTGAGTTCTCAATTCATGTTCAATTGAAGTTCAAGTTCAATGACAAATATGGATAATGATCATATCCCTGTATACGTTTGTGACCGACTAACCTCATCACCGAGGAAGCTCTACGGTCGATATGGGGAACTCGTCATACATAATGGTGTCCCACTCTCAAGAATGGTGGATATTCTGTCTTAGACCATTTGAACCATCCAACAATAGCGTATCAAATTTTCATTACCAGCCAATGGATAGAAAAAAAGTATGTTAGATGCAATATCTCAGTGTAGAATTGCTTTGCTCATACGACATGATGTTAAACGTCTTCAAATTCGAGAGCATCATCTAAACACGGATTAATTTGCAGCATGGACCAGACATGCACGTTTCGGATACTTAACCCTCGTCAGTGATCATCAATCTAAACAATGTAATATGGAAAAAAAGTGTGAAAATAATTAAGTCCAAAAAAAGTGCCGAAAGACGTAGCAGGATGGGTGGGATATGATGCTACAGGATTCACGTTTTAGAAATTTCATGAAATTTTGTAACATAATTTTTCAAATGCGTTGAAGAGACAGACGATCAGCAACGAAAAATGTGAAAAAGCGTAATTTACAGATCAAGGATTTTGTTCATTTGAAAATGAAAAGAAAAATCCAAATAAGACAAAATGCTCGTTTTATATTATTTACAGTATGAGTGACAAATATGGATATTCACCATATCCCAATACACAAAACAAATCGATAATTCAGAAAATCATAAACCGAAGGCATACAATATCGGGATAAAACAAGAACCAAAGCAAACAAAGAAAAACCTCCACCATATGAAAAGAAGCGAACTCCCAAAATGGGAGTGAGACCAGGTGCACAGGAAAGGTAAGCATCTCCTGCTTGCATGCAACACCCGTCACTTCAATTCGGTAGAATTGTCACTTCCGGTTACTTCCATTTCGGAAGATACAAGTATATTCGGTGGTTGGATGATTCAAATGGTCTATGACAGATTATCATCCACCATCCAAGTGAGTGGGACACCATAATGTATGACGAGTTCAAAATATCGACCGTAGAACTTCCTCAGTGAAAAGGTTAGTCGGTCACAAACGTATCCCTGACTGAGAACCTTATCTGAAATACCTCTACCTATCAGAATAAAATCTGTATATTTGGTACTTGCTCTGGCATAGCGTGTCAACTGAGATATGAATACACCACAAGCTTGCGATGAAGAGATGTTGCTACTCAGAAAAGGAAAGTTCATGATGTTGAAATTGAAGTCGTCACGTTTGTCATAGAGTGAGGTGTTCATATGACCATCGGGATGGTAGGACAAAATTATGTCCAGATAGGATGCTGAATTTTTTGTCTCTGTGGTTTCGTTGATTTCAATCTCCGAAGGATATATTCTGCTGAGTTAATCCGCGAATTTTCTATTTTTGATGGACAGCACATCGTCTATGTATATGTAAGTGAAGTTAAAGTAAGAAGCTACGCATCTGTTCCCTTCAGAGACCAAAGATTGAACGAATTCAGCTTCGTAGGAGTAAAGAAAAATGTCGGCAAAGGAGTGGAACACAATTGGTTCCCATTGGAATTCCGACAAATTGCTAGGAGACCTTACCTCCAAACATCACAAAAATGTTGTCGATCAGGAAGTTTAACATCTCAATAATATCTGTTTCAGTGTACTTATTTTTAGAATCGGACTTTTCTTTTACAAAAGAAAGGAGGAGATCTCCAACAAGACCCCATTGCAGCATCAACAGCAAAACACCAAAACACCCGATGGAAAAATACAAAAGACGAGTACAGCACGAGAAGAAAAAGAGACACATGACATGTAAACATCAAACACAAAAGACTACACATAAACCGACGAGATCAATGGGCAACCGGTGCCGACTTTGGACGGCCATTTGTCACACAAGTAGCAAATGGTGTGGTTATCCTGGATTACATGCGCACAACCCTCTCACTTCTCCAATTACCCAGAAGTCTGGAAGAACGTACATTTGTGGTGTAAAACAGCCTCCTCACCGTAAGATGACATCACACAATCAAGACCGCGAAACATAGAGTCCCCAGAAACACAGATGAATTTGTAAATGAATATATAAAGAACGCATGCGTAATACAGTCCGTGCTCTGCCGGCTGTAGCGAGCATATGTATGTAATCACCCGAGGAGTCCGTCTGACATTCAAAGAGGACAGGTGATCGGGGCCCTGTCTTCTCTAACGAGTTTTGGACAGGGCCCGTCATGGAGTCCCGTCGTCACAGTCAGAGTGCAAGTCTCAAGGATGCGCTTGTACAAGATTGAAGATTGGTCAAGTACCAAGCCTAGTGACCGTCTGGTGACATTATGATCATATCCACGGTATAAAAGGGGTTTGATAATTTTGACGCATTTTCGATGGTTTTGCTGCCTACCTTTGATCCTTCTTATTTTGTTTATCATATCACCATAAAAGACAGGTTGTGTAATACCCAAAGTAATGTACTCTGTTGCGTGTATAGATCCGAATTTTAAAAGAAGTTGACTGTAATTTTTGTAAAATTTCCAGAAAGTCTTAACTAGTTTGTGAAAACGGAAACCTTGACCTAAAAGATTTTCGGTAATTTGTAAATTTCTATTGTGAAAATCCAAAATATCAGTACATGCTCTAGCGTACCGGATGAGCTGTGATATGTAAATACCGTATGACGGTAATCTTGGAACATCACGGTCAAGCCAGGGGAAATTTACTATGTTGAATCCAAAATCATCCCTTTTGTCATATACACTTGTATGAATCTTTCCGTTTATAATTTTGATATTTAGGTCCAAAAACGGTGTTTCTGTATTTGAAAGGTTTGTCTTGTTAAGTGTTAAATCTTGTGGATAAATTTCATTCTTATATAATTCAAAAGCAGGATTGTCAATGGTAAGAATATCACCCAGATACCTAGAAATATTATTGAAACATTTCAGATCATCCAATTTTCTTTGCTTTTGAAGATTTTGGATAAATTCTTTTTCATAAGTGTATAAAAATAAATCTGCAACAAGAGGCGCACAGTAACTACCCATAGGAATTCCTACAACCTGCTTGTATAGATCCTCACCAAATCTAACATAAATATTGTCCAAGAGGAAGGACAAAAAAAGAAAGGAGGGGATCTCATACAAGGAATTACACAGGTCACTACATGTCCATGATTTGTATGATTTGTAGTCTGTCGAGGAAAAGAAACCCTTCGATTCAGATGTACAAATTTAAGTTTTTCGCTCTCGATCAAAACAACATTTAATGAGATAAGATAATCGATCATTTTGTCATGAGGAAGTGTGGTGTACATATTAGAGAAGTCGTATGAAGAAATCGTATTGGCTTGGAAATTTCCAGATTTCATTTTGAAAATCACATCCCCTGAATTCTTAATAGACCAAAATAAATTTACATCGTTCCTGTTTAGAACCGTTTCACAATATCTAGTTATGTGTTCTTCCATAGCAGTAAGTGCTGATGTCAGATTTCTAGACAAAATTGTAGTGGAGCAGTTACTAGAATTAGCAATAAATCGCAATTTGTAAGGAGACTTGTGCAGTTTCGGTATGCAATATAGTGTTGGGAGATCCAATTTAGAAATAGAGATATTGAATGAAGACAGTTCACTGTTATGCTTCCTTAAAATGTTAGATGCACTTTCATTGCTTTTGATATATGCATTAGTAGACGAAAGTTCCGAAACCAAAGTTGATATGTAGTAACGTTTTCAAATGATAATGGTGTTGTTGGCTGCTTTATCAGCTGGTGCAAAGACATATTTTTCATGTAATTTACTTAGCTTGGATTTGAAATATCTTTCTGATTTGGAACGTGGATTTTGAAAAAGATGAGGGTTTTTTATGGAAGTTGTCTATTCGAATATCCGTTATATCTAAAATGAGGTTTTTCCAGTCATTCAGAGCATGCGGTTCGACTACTTCTGATTTACACCATCTTTTCCTATAATTATCTAAGGCTTCCGTAAGCACCTCACGGCATTTGACAAAATCTATCTTGGATGGGATTCTATACTTAAGTACTTTTTTAAGAAGACCACGGAGCTGTCTTTCTTGGATAATTGAAAATTCACCTGTAACAACAGGGCCAGCTGTTTGTAGAGATATTTAGAAGTTGCACATTTTCAAGAAGCAGGACACGATTCAAGTATGTCAGGATCCGATTATGTAACTTTATTATAGTTAAAAACAAAGCTTCGAATAGGTTTCTTGTACTTATAACAAATAAGAGGTGGCATTAAATTTTCAAAATATTGAAGAATGGTACTTTGTACGCGATGATCCCGAAAAATATTAGAGATGTTTAGAAGATCAAAACCTTTGTTAATAAACGGGATTTTTATGAATCGTCTTTTAGTTGAGATGTTTTTCACAATAGGATAAGTTTATACTGTGAATGAGACAATGATATCGTCTGAATCAGTCGGTGTTTCTTAAGAATGCAACCTCTGCTTCATCCAAGATAGATTTCAAGTGCATAACTGGTATTGACGACAGAGCATGTAACAGCTCATGTCTGCCGCCATTGCGTGCTATTGTAAGTAAATCGTTGAGAGAGCGGTATATTCTGGATCTGGATCTGGATTCTGGAAGTAGATTTTGTCACAATTAACAACAATACATTTATATTTTCGATTGCCGTTCTTGCTTGTGAACGCATTACTTATAATTTTTGCGAGTCTTTCTTTCAATCTGAAATGTGGGATTGTTGTATAAAGTGTTAAAAGGCTTTGATCGAATGGATTGTATTGAAATGAGTGGATTTCAGATGTTCTCAAAGTTTCTTTGATTTCTTTAAAATCCATATCTGGTCAATAAGACTGAGGAATAAGACAAAAGAATTCAAAATGAGATTCCTAACCAAATGTTCATTCAGTACAATTTTATATATTTTCATTTCCATGCTTCATAAACATCGACGGCGGGTGCGGCTAGCCAACAGGGGATGCTTACTCCTCCCGGGTACCTGATCCCACCTCTGACTTGCTAGGGGTCTGTCGATGTTTAATTTTGTGCTCTATTGTGGGTGCTGTTGAGATTATCATCAGGATCTTCTTTAACTCATTCAGTACAAGGGAGGTGTTTGTTTGGAATCTTTGCACACAAGTAACCAAAAAAAAAGGTCAGGTGTTGGTTGTTATTTACACATTACATGTACTATAATGTGAAAACTGCCAACTGTGTTTGGTTTAATTCTTCAAAAAGATTGCTTTAACTGTATCTGAATTCATAAATACTTTTAAAGTTTGAAGCAAATTTGATGCATTCATAAGTATACAATTCAAAGATGCAACTGCTTAACTGAAGAACTGAAAATGCTTGGTTATATTCTGAAGAAGTCAAGACAAATAAAATACACACCATGCAAACAAGAAATACAAGTACCGGTATGTAATCAAAGTAAACATCATAGTCTAAAAAACATGGATGCAAACTTACCTTGGAGTTCTCTATTTTTGAATAATTTTTACACAACAATGTAAGTAATAACAAAACTAAACTGCTGATTTGACAAGATGTCAAACCTCTATTTGCTGGTGTACCAACCGATAACCTGCTTGGAGTATGAGCAAATAACATTGATGCAGTCTACATCACAAGCTTTGCATGATTGGTATCATACACGGTGTTGATTTCTATGATATAACTTAGGGAAGATCATGGGGAATGTGATTCAGCACTACCATTTCACCCAAGAAAATATGTCGATAATGAAACCATCACCCTTCTGATCTGGAATAGATTTGTTTCCATGTGGAAAGGAATAAAGTATTCGATACGTACCAAACTAGCATCTTCTGGCGGCGAGTTATTTTCATAACAACTGACATCTATTCTATCTGGTGCAAGGCAAAGAAGTGGAAGTTAGAGCCTACTTTCAATGGTTGACACTCGGATGTCGAGGTTACCAGGGGTTTGTCAGTAAGTGTCTTGAATATTTTTCCCTGACATGGTCGCTATAGCTCTTTCTATATAGACATCACTTCAGACAGTGCATGTATTTTATATAGTTTTCATGTTTGTGCATCAACATCGACGACGGGTGCGGCTAGCCAACAGGGGATGCTTACTCCTTCCGGGCACCTGATCCTACCTCAAGCATTCTGGAGGTCCGTCGATGCTCAATTTGGTGCTCTATTGCGAGTGCTGTTGAGATTATCGTCAGGATCTTCTTTGACTGGCCATTGATTTTACAATCCAGACCTGTAGCAATGCTATGGGCAATTCATTTTGACAGGTCCTAAATAGTGTGATATGTGTTTTATTCAGACGGGCCTAAAGCTGAAAATTTTAAAAGAATTTTCTAGAAAACAAATAAACAATCAAATTTAACCAAGTTTCATGAACAAAAAAGATATTCTATCCTCACAGTCTTATTTAGCATTATGTAATCCATACAGTTTACACATTCAAGTAGTTATCTCAAAGATACCATCTTACAGTATAATATAACAAGAGTAAGAAATTGTATTAATTGATTAAAATTTAAGGATAGTTTTCAATGATAAGATAGTGATATGATTTCTTTATTGATTACATGTACTTTAAGCTACACGTAAGACAGCAAATTTTGAAAGGGGTTGTTTCGACATAACTCAGTTTAACATGACTCAGTTTTGGAAAATTATGAAATGAGATATGATTAATTATGACTGAATTATAAGTACATGTATATGATTGTATTGATCCAAATATAGTGCACAAAATGAAGTTCAAGTATTTGATGGTTTCGAATAAATGGCAAAAATATCATTATTGCACAAGTGAAAGATTAATAGGTTCTATCACGATCTACTGAGTGAGACAAAAACGGAAAAAAGATGAAAAATTTCCGTCATGAGTGTAAATTTTAGGTCTCACTCAGTAGACTGTGATTGAATCTATCTCTTCTTCCATGAAACATAAGAAAATAGGGGATTCAAACAACTTTTCATGTCATCTAACGCCATGTTTTCTGACGACGTTACTGTGACGTCACAATAAGATTCTCTTTTACCATTGGTGCCTTTGAGACAACTAATGTGTCTCACATACGCTGTCTCACAGGGTACCAGCAAACCTGGAGAAGAATACAAATTCTCATATCATGTCATCTGCATGGCATCTTATAGCAACGGAAGTGTATAAATCCTCTTTATAGCTGAGGACTGCTTGTTTATTGTTTGCATTTCCATATGGTATACATGCATGTAGTGACGATGGTAACAGTTGACGACTCTGTTAACAAAGTTATCGGCTCCACAACTAAGTGTCTTTTAAAATACTTGAAAGAGACAGTTATCAATTAGGTCTGAAGGACTTTTCATCTGTAGGCATGCACCAATTGTTTTTTATTCAACAACCTTAGTTGAAACTTTAGCTTTTGTACTAACTCTGTTACTCTTTCACAAAGACCTTGTCTAACAGAATGTCTATAATTTCTTTTTCAACAGCTTTAGTGCTGTTTGGAGTCCCAGGACATTGTTCCTAAACTTCATTCACTTGATTTTCATCATAACATGTTGGTTGATCATGTAATAATACCGAATATAGTTCGAACTCCATACCTTCCCGAGGAAAATTTCGAACCAATTTATTAAACACCAGACACGTGTTTCGGATATCAAATCCTCATCTGATTCAGTGATGCCGCATCCAAAGTTATTTATAAACACAGCCAAAATTAATTTTAGTAACGCCGTCTGGTTATATTTTGAATTAAATTTGTGCAATTTGCTGAGATTGCGTGGCTTCAAATTTCCTGTAGGGTCGATTCAGTGGCATATCCAAATTCATGTGTTCAAAATAGAATGGATGGATGGTGCTAAGATGCAGTTTCCTCATAGAAGGAGTCTAAAACTAACTTCCACTGTCTCAATGTATACACTATGGGTTTTAATGGAAGCCAATATTTGTTCAGCAACCATTTTGTGTCTTTTATGCTCTTTAGTTACACTTTAAGGTCTTTCGACGGCTTTTCTTTTATGACCTTTCCTTTAAATTGCTCAACTGCTGATTTCTTATACCCCGTAAATGTGTTAATGCGTCTATAGCCTTTGTCACATTATTCAAGCCAATATCAAGCAAATCGGTTATCGGTTCCATGACTTTATCATTACCCGACTTTCTCCTCTTCACATTTATTAATCGGTTTCCTTGTAACCCAGTGAATGGTCAACTGATCTCACTGAATCAGAGTATATTATGTAGTGATCAACTAGCTGTCAACTGGCCGCTCCCTTGTTTGCATGGTAAAAAATTATTTGACCGTCAACTAACTGTCAACTCCTTATTCAGTTGAGCGTCAATTGAATACTCCAGTTGAATACCCATTGCCTTTTTTCGTATGGGTCGTCTCATGTGCAAGGTTACCAGTTTACTTATGGGTGGAGAGAGTGCAACGTAGTGTAAAGTATCTTGCCCAAGGTTTCCATGGATTTGCAATGACCGGCGACGGTTAGATTCGAACCCACTATCTATGGGTTCGCAGTCCATCGTGCTAACCACTACGCCAGCAGCACAACGCAGGATGAAACTTGAAAAAGAAACGTCATACGCATTCAAATGTAGAAATGAAATACTTTTGTATCAATAGTTGCAAGTTAAACGTCTTCAAATTCAATAGCATCATTTAAGAACAGATCAATTTGTAGCATGGACCAGACATGCACGTTTCGGCTATTTAACCCTCGTCAGTGATCCTCAATCTAAAAATTGTAATATAATGGCCAAAGAGTGTAAAAGTTATCATGTTAAAAAATGTACCGAAAAATGTGGCACGATGGGTGGAATATGATGCTACAGGACCCACGTTTTAGAAATTTCACGATTTTTTATTTATACAGAAATTTTCGAATGTGTTGAGGAGACAGACGATCAACCGAAGTTGATTTAACTTGGCTGCATGTGTTCTCGGGGACTCCTTGTCCACCAGCAGTGACACTCCAAATACATTGGTTGTGCATACATGTATATATATGCATCTGGATTGAGGTCTTTTTATCATACTCTCTCTCTCTGATTATCTGCATGTGTTTGGCCGCTATGTGTGCATTCAGGTTTGAATTTTTGTGTGGTTCTCTGCGTTTGACAAGAGTCTCTTTTCTGTATTTCTGTATTGCAATACAGTATTAGGGAAGATCAAATCATTTTGCACATGTATTTGATTGCCTTACAGAAGTGCACGTTATTTTTTTCAACCATCATGCTTGCATTTAGATAATTATGTGTTATACATGTATTTTGTAAATAGAAAAAAATATACTTATATATCTATAGCACCAAATTTTAATCTGCTAATTTACATGTAAGTATTTTCTTCAAAAAGTAAAAAAAAATATCTCCATTTGATACATAACCTTTCAAAGATGATCTATAGCAAATAATACAACATGAATTAAAAAATGATTTTTTTCTGTTCTGTCACAATACAATTGGCAAAAATTATGTGAATTAGGAGGCAAATTTCATTCGTAATGTTGATGAAAGACGAAAAATATATTTACCAAAAAGTTAGCGTTTCACTTTTCACTTGTCTTTATATAATTTTCCGCATTTCCCCGTCATTATTGAAGTCATATGAAACATCATATTTTTCCACAGCTTTAAAAATAAAATATGAATAAAAAGGGGAGGAGAATCATTATCATTCTGTTGATTGCCTTATTAAACCCAAAATATATTTTATGCAAGATTTTCTGTAACTTGTTTTCAATACAAGAACAAGATCTAGGGGGACCGGGGATCCTAAATCCCCGCCCCCTCGAGAATTTTCAAGTGTGGGACGAAATTTGCATATTTTAATGAAAAATGGGGTATTAATTTACCAATTTTATTAGCAAACATTCGGCTCGCTACGCTCTCCTGATAATAACTTATATTGTTTAAAAGATGTTCTCGAAGTCCTTATCGTTGTGAAGTAACAATAATAGCTATGAAATTCCTCTCCCCAGCTTCCAAATGTTAACAATTTTGCAAAAAAAAAAAACTTTATAAAGAAGAATTTCCAATAAAGTAAAGAATTTTTAAACAGAAAAATCTCCTGTAAAGAAGTTACAATTAAAGCATCCGGGGCTTCGTCCCCTGGGCTCCCTTTAAGACATAACAGTGGAGATTTACAATAAATGTTGTTAATAGTAGCTTTCTTTCTTCGAAATTGTTGTATAAAACATTAAAAAAGGAAACATTCTGTAATACTTGAATATTTCCCTCTTCAACAAAGGAATCGTCACTGTATTTGTCCATATTTTTTTTCAAAAAAAATAAAAATAAAAAAAACAAACAAAATTTGTCCATATTTTGACAGAAATGAAATCTTGTTCATTATCTAATTTGTTTTATTGAGGCAGATTAGTCGAGAGGGGAGGGTCGAGTTCATACCCTTTTTCATTCATAGAAAAAGTTTGAAAACATTTTTGAATTATCTCCCCAATATAAAATCATCAAGAAAATATCGAGTATCAAAATCAAAATATACAAGTCATGAACACTAAATACTTAAAATTTACATAATAAATATTATACATAGTTCAAAATATATACATTTCGGTCAAAATTTTTACCTGCAGGTGGTCCCAGGAAATTAAAATATAAAAACGATTTTGAAAATGTACATTTTAGCCAATAACTGAATAAGGGCCGTGGACTTGCATCAAATATGTACAATATCGAACAGGGTTTCAAAAGTCATTTAAGAAAAGGAGCTGATTTCTAAGGTACGTATCATAAAAGTAATTATGATACTTAATAAGGAACATAATTATACATTTAGGAAGCAACCATTTGATTTATAGAGGGGAATATTTTGCAAAGAAAAAAAAAACCAATAAAAAATTTGGATCGAGATGTATATATGAAAAACAAATATCTTGAATAAAAATAAAGATGACGAAAAACGCTTAGAGAAATCAAATGGTTGCTTTCTAAGATAGGTGTAGTGATAAAAATGTTCATGCAAAGTGATCATCCACATCTTTCTTGAGATATTCCTGAACGGCCTCTGTTTTGCAGTAACGTACCCAGAGCGTATCGATCAATTCAGACGCAATCACTGGTGACGTATTATTCGTAACCAACCAAATCACGAATACGCCGTCATTTTTCAAGTACAAATCAACAAATCGTTGCGCCACATTCTGAGCCCTATCGTCGCTGGTGGAGTAATATTTCGGCGTAGACAGGGTGAGGTATTTTTCGACGTATTCCATCTTCCTACGCGGGAAGAAAAAGACCACTGTGTTGTAGATAAAATGAATGCAGTTGATTAAACTCACGATGACGAGAACAAACCAAACGATAACGAAGGTTTTCTCGTTGTAAAGGTTGATTGGCAATGAACACTGGACTGTCCATCTCTGCAGATTTGTCATCTGACGAAGGTCAAAATCACAAAAGGTCACTCTCGGAAATTTCATATTCTCTTCCCATTTCTTTTGTTCGAACATGAAATTGTAAAATTCCAGACCAATGCTTTTATAATTTACTCCAAGAACCGCATCTAAAAAGAACAATTGTGCGATGGTTCCACCAAGGTACAAAATGTCCGTAAACAAATACAGAATCGACAGAAAATTGGCGCGATGTATCCCTCCGCGAGCGATCGTTTCCTTGACCTTTGTGACCTTTTGATGTGATGACACTGTTGTATCTCGGTATATAATCCATCTGTCTAAATGTTCAGCCAAAACCCCGACTTTTTCTTCTCTCTCTTCCGGCGACACAAGGGTAGCTTCGTCCGCCATGAATAACACCTTCTTCAGATTGAGACCAGAGTATCCATTGCAATGTTTCCAGAACATACGTGGCAGGAAAAATAGAAATGCTTGGAAGACGAATATTATCGGAACCCATTGATAATATTTGATTTCTTCTTCTTCTCTTTCTGCGTAGTCTTTTGGTATGATGTCATCAAAGGGTACAGTGTAGGTATTCGCTATCCAACAGTAGGCGTTGACGTATTTAACATGAAACTTTTCAAATTCTGCTGGACACCTGACAAAGAGAATTAAATAGCTATGTATTCAAAATCCATCTTTCAATATTCTGTAATACATGTACATCTATTTAGGTGGGGATCTAGATCGGCCGGGCTTATTGGATCAGGACCCCCATCCCCATATTTGCCAAAAGTGAGACTTTTTGTGTTGCTTTTGCGTATACAAATGTATATTGTTTTCAAATTATGCATGTACACCCTTGGAACAAAAGATCAGAAGAGCAACACACTAGATAAAAAGTAGATCAGGTGGAATACTTAACAACCTATCACAAGAAAATATAAAGAATATTAAATATCGTGATTACATTTTTGATTCATCTACTAGAGAGGCTAAACTAAAAATGTAAATTAAATTATGATAACCAAAAAAAATGTGGGTCTGTTAAAATACACAAATATAGTATAAATTGACGTTCTTCAGTTCAAATTATAATATATTTAAAAGTTCTTTTATATTTTATAGATATTTTATGTTCTCATATTTATCTCAAGTTTACAAAGGAAGACTATACGTAACGGTATACAAAAAAAATTCTCTATCATTTGAATTTTCCTATTTTCAAAATACATGATTGTTTAAAAAAAATCAATGATGTTTAAATAAAAGCAAATGAAAAAAAAATCATATTTAGAAAAATTTTCAACTCACCAACAAGATATAGGTTCACCAACAAATTGACTTGATCCAGAGAATATCGCTAGACCAATAAAGAGGACCATACAGTAAAGCCGGTTAAGCTGGTGCACGGACGTATCGTCGGTGGTTCCGACTTTTAGCTTTGACAACGCCTTTTCCGTTATGTCTTCTATCCTGAAATGAGAATTGAATAACTTAAGTTTTTACTATACTATGGGACTCTTCATATATGCTTTTATTATCTTCCTATTATCATTTGTTCATTGCTAAAAGCGCATCACGTGATATTCTGTCGTACAAAGCACTGACACGCTTTTGGAATCTAGAAAAAAACGAACAAGTATTAGCTTTTAAACAAAAAGCTTGTCCGGCATCAGCAATCATTTCAAAGTGGCAAGGAACCAATCTTTCCCAAAGAAGAGGGGGGGGGGACTCTGCACATCTTCAGTTATACATGTAATTGAACCATAGACGTATGAATACATCGTGTGAACCCTCGTGGTAGATCGTACATGTACCTCACATAACACAAGGAAATGAGGAAGAAAACGAACGAATTGTAAGAAAAAATATAAGAGAAGAGAATAATAGAGAGAAAAAATATATCCATATACAAATCTTAAGATCGTACGACTGAAGTACTGAACTAGATATCGAACTGTTTTGTTCTCAAAGTCAGTCCCGGAACACCCCGACTAAGATAGACTAAGTCCAATTAGAAATTAACATGACGTTATCTTCGTTTGCAGTCGACCGTTCCCGTCGACAGCTATTAGTTAGTATCATGCGCATGCTTGCTGCCATTGGATAACTGTGTGATTGCCCGTATGCTACCTCTTCGGGGTATGTGCGGAAGTAAAACCATCCTTTATGTGCCATGCTTCAGGAAGCCGGACAATAAATTTTAAACAAAAATTAGTGTGGCACTTTGATTCCATGGATACCTAAAATAGACATATTGACCTCGGACGTCGTCCCCGATCAATATGATTTTTAGGTCTATAATTCCGGGTGTCGACCTCATCAAAGTGCTACATGACTTTATAATTGTATACCGGTAATGTAGCGTTGCCCCCCCCCCCCCCTTTTTTTTTACATGTACAATTATTTATTTAATTGCTACGGTTGTTCGCGTCGACTCCATCTGTTGGTTCCTAATCCCTTGTCTCATGTGTGTGTGTGTGTGTCCCGCCGTAAACACTGTAACGTTGTCAGGTTGGGGATCTTAACCTTATTCTTAAGTTTATAAAATCTTTGCCTTTTGTAGCTTGTTAAAGTAATGAAACGTCGAAAACATTTTTTTTTTTTTTTTTTTTTGTTTCACGGGTTTTTTTTTTTTTTTCTTTTTTTTTTTTTACATTCTTCATAAAGCATTTTAATTACTTAAAAACTGAAAATACAAATTTAACACAACCGTAATACGTGGTTGTATATTTAAGTGTATCTTTTAAATGTATTATAAGCTTATAACATGGGTTTTACATGCACTTTGTATATTAAAGCCATTTCTGTAAATCAATAATGATAAAGGCCAAGGTATCGAAAATAATTAAATCTCGATTTTATTTCTTTATAATGACTCTTTTTCTCGAATCGAGCATACATGTACATTTAATATATGTATCAGTGGCGGATACAAGGGGGGCGTAGAAAGCATACACCTCCTCCCTAAAATTTGCAAATCATAGGTAAAACAATCAATTCCAAACCAATATAAAATAAATATTAGTAAATATTAATTCTAATGCACTCCGTTTGTAACGCGCATCGTTAAAAGCAGACAGTTTCTAGCTTCTTACTGAGCAAAGCATTAGAATAGGGTTACCATTCTGATGTTTTACAAAAACTGACAGGGTATCGGCGAATCCCCTGTCAGAAATATCCGTTTTACCACTCGGCTGACGCCTCGCGGTAAAACTCAATTTCTGACAGGGGATTCGCCGATACCCTGTCAGTTTTTTGTACAACACACGCATGGTAACCCCTAAGTATCTCTCATCTCATATGATAATTGTCAAATACATTAATTTCCATTCTTTATAATAATCACATGGGTCCTAAAAGGCTGAAATGCAAGAGTTTCTGGGGGCTTCACCCCCAGTACCCCTACCAGTGCTCTATTCTGAACCCGGTTGGGACGTCGGCGATCCCCAGACCTCTAGCCAATTTTACGCCCCCATCCCCAACTCAAAAGCTGAATCCGCCAATGTATTTCACTGTAACATTTTACAAAATGAACGAATTTCGAACGAGCACTTTTAAAAGTGACATCACCTGCTTATGAATAGTAATGACTCATCTTTTTCAAATCCAGGTCAAAGGGGGCCGTAGCGATAATTTTCCTTTCCATGAAATCAAGCTGCAACCAAATTTCCATGCATCCCCCGTCCTTTCCCTTTTCCATATACTACACAGAGAATTTTTTCTTTGTCTAGTATGTACATGTACATAGAATCCGCAAGAAATCGTTGTTACAGTAGCTAATTAAATAGAAAGAGGGAAAGGGGGACTGGAATTTTGATTGCAGTATGATATATATTTCATGGAAAGAAGAAAAAAATCTGGCAACTGCCCCCTGCGATCCAGGTATTACTAACCTCAATGAAGATTGAATTTCACTAAATTCACGCATAGATTTTTCACTAGGTTATTGCATACACTTTGATAACACCATTTTACTTGAGTTAGTATGATTTAGTACAAAAAAGAAAAGAGGTATTATCCTCATGATCCTGGCCAACAAGGACAGGGCACCGGCTCTACACCAACCATTGGAGAAAATTATTTTTTTTAAAAAGACAAATTCACTCACCATCACCGTAAATATATCATGGGAGGATGCAACACTTTTTCAAGAGGGCTCTAATCAGTTGGGGGTCTATACTTTTGAAAAAAAAAAAAGAATTATAAACAGGTTAACATGAATCTTTCTCTACACCAACTATTGAAGAAAATTAAAAAAAAAAAATGACGCACACAACATCCCCCCCCCCAGGCACCGTAAATTCGTGCATGGATATATATCATGGGGTATACTGTATAACAACATTTTTTCAAGGGGATATAATCAGTTGGGGTGGAAACAAACCTATACTTTTGAAAAAATATATATATACGTAAAAACAGGTAAAAATTAGTAAAGCATTATATGGACATATTTCAGGAGGATTGGGTAGGTCCTTAATACCCCCCCCCCCTTCTCTCTAGACCCGCGCGTTTTGTCAGAGGCATATGTGTTTCATCATGTTTATGTAATAGATAACTATATAATGCTTACATTGAAATTGATCTTGAAATCCTTGGTACTTCAAAGTAAAAGTAAAAACTCAAGTGTGTGACTAAGTCATGTCAATGTTCAGTTGACCTGCACTTTTAAGAACCCCCGTGGAATAGAATCTTTGCAGTACGTTTGGAATTTAACAAAATGACATCATACAGCTATATGCGATGACGCTTAAATATTGTGATATTTGAAAATAAATGTAAAAAATGTCTCTTAAATTAAATTTTTAATTATAATCATGGAATTGACGTTTGATCTACTTCATTAAGACTATAAGGCCATTACAACTTTTTTTTCTGTTTTGCGTCCCATCTGCGCCTGGGTTTTGAGCACACGTACACGTACATGAACCACATATATAGTCTCTTTGCGAGGAAATCATACGGTAATAAAAATGTCAACCTCCCCCCTGTAATCAGCTACATCGATTCCCCAATACCGTATTCAGTATATGCTTTAAAAAAGAAGCGTTTTTTGTTGGGGGTTTTTTTTTTTGTGTGGGGGTTGGGATGGGGGGTGTTTTTCTGTTTTTGTTTTTTGTTTTCTTGTTTTTGTTTATTTGTTGCTGTTTTTTTTTTTTTGGTTCTTTTTTGTTCTTTCTTTCTTGTTTTTTTTTTTTTGTTTGTTTGTTTGTTTGTTTTGTTTTGTTTTGTTTTGTTTTTTTGCTGTTTGATGTCGTACTTGGAGTTTTCCTTGTTCCATTTGCATCACTTGCTGTGTTTGTTTACTCTGTGTTTTACATGGGGTGTTTTGATAACTTGTTGTTAATGCTGCAACGAAGTCTTGTTGGAGATTTTACATGACGTCATATTATACCATATTTAGGGGGTATATGAAGTCGCAATGGTGAAAACAAGAAGTGAAAACAAACATAAGGGGAACGTGTTGAGTTAAATGTTTCCATAAATTATCGAAGAACTGAACAAAATTAAAAACCCCAAACTTACAATACCCGACATTTTACATGTTTTATGTACCATTTGATGTCCTAATATTACAGCTACAATGCTTTTGCCCATGCAGAACCCCCCCCCCCCCCCCCCCCCCCCCACCACACACACCCACACACTTTCCCAATTTGAACTCAGGCACACTTATTCAGAATAATCATTAATCAATCATTAAAATCCCCTTCTTACTGAATAATGAAGATACTCATAGAATTATATTAGAATGTCATTTCAATCGGACTTCAACTTCAATTGAAAAAAGATCATAGACTGATCACAAAGACTTGACTTTGTAAGAAGATCAATTGACATATTGTGTCAACATGTACAGGTAATCATAGGCAGATCTAGATATTTTCTACAAGAGGGGGGGGGGCGGGGGGTGGGGGGGGGGGGGGGGGGGCTCCGTTCAGGGGAGGGGGGGGGTCCAGTCAGAATTTTGAGCAAAAATATATTACGTTTGAAAATTGAAAAATTAGCTTTCTCTAACAAATTCCAGTTTGCCCTGAACCTTAAACACGCGCTAGATCCGCCCTTGTATTACATGTAAATTAGCCACACCCAAATTTTCTAACTCTGTACATCGATCGTTTGAACAAATTTGAACTGCCAAAGGAGATTTTAAAACTATGCATGGGAGTTAAAATCTAAACAACGAAACTTTAAAGCTATTCATGACTTTTTGTCCTAAAACCTTTGTTTGTTTAACATATTATTTGTTTGGATATACAAATTGAATTAAATTCTGTACTTAACACCAACCTTTGCGTGACCCTCAGCGGTTCCTTGAATAAAGGTTTAGGTTTATAGGTAGGTGATTGGTGTAGATATTTCAAAATACTGCAAAAACCCTTAATTATTTGAGCAGAATGAAGGGATGATAGATATAAAGTAACCGAGTTGCAATTCGTTTTACTGTTTGATTTGTTGTTATTTCTTTAAAGAAATTATTCAGATTTGCTTGCCATGGGTTTTCAATGTATAGTTTCAAACGCGGATCAAGAGGAGTCCGGCCGGGGCTTAGACCCCCCCCCTGGAATTGCCGAAAACTGTCCGCCCATGACAATTAGACTTGTAGTTATAGTCAGTTGGTCAATCTGGCAATCAGTTAGTAATATCAATCACTCAAATCAGTCGATTAAAGATAATATCTAGATGAAAGTCTTGAAGTTCCATTAGTTAAAAAATCCCAACCTAAAATTGTGATAAAAACAAATTTAATCATCCACAAAGTAAAGAGATAAAAAGAAATACAAAGGAAATGACAAAACAAAGCAAACAAGAAAATGGAAAATTACCAAACCAAAAAAAAAAAAATTCAACAAAGCAAAACAAAAAAAAAAATAAAAAAAAAATAATTATAATTAAATAAAATAAAATTCGCGAATTCGAATAAATGAAAAAAGAAAGAAAGAAAGAAACAACTTACATAAATGAAATAGAAAAGAATGGATTAATTAGAAAGAATAAAAATAAAACAAAAGCCAATTCAAAATTATGCAAATCGACCAATCAAAACACAGCGAATACCAAGTGTGATGACGAAATCTCTTTCCATTATGATCGTAGCTATCCATGCCGTGGTGGCCCCCGCCATCCTTACCACGCTCAACTTCCCGCCTCTCGTAATGATGTTTACCATCTTCCTACATTTGTACATGTTATAGATATACGTATATATATATAATAACGTAACAAAAATGAACTATGGAGAGAGAGAGAGAGAGAAGGGTAACTTTCTTGTGATTCGAGGTTGCTTTTGGGGGGGGGGGGGTGATTTTTTGCGATTCTCAAATAGGATAAAAAATATACTAAGAGCTTGACTTATTATTGTCTTTAATGAAATTAGAGTCCCCTTCGGGCGTTGCTTGTAGGGG